>VWPW01017293.1:0-53597 GCA_013389825.1 Crypturellus undulatus | reverse complement strand
AAAAAAAAAAAAAAAAAAAAAAAAAATCAAAATAAAGTATTTCTTCTTGCTGAATTTCAGTCTGAACTAGCTAATTCGACAAAGGTCTTGACAGAAGAAATGCTTTTTCCTTTCTTATTTACAGCACATATTGCAAGAGTCGGACTTTGAAAGGTTCCTGCTACTGTTAAATCAGTTAAGCACATCACAAACCTATTTTTTTTTCCCACAATTACACAGGCATGGAATTGTTAGTTGTTACTTTTCATTTTTTTTTCAGGATGCTATTGTGCTGAATTAAGTGTATACAATAAAGCTTGAATACACTCACTGAAAAATTGTATAATGTCCCTATGAATCATTGTGTTCTGCTGAATGCAATCTGACATCTCCATATTTTTTTCTGAAAGATTGTATTTGACAACTAGATGGCATGAAGAGTAGAGATTTTTCTAATTCATAACACACAACATCTATGTTTAAGCCTCCTGATTGAAAACAGAATTCTACCATCTCTCTTCCCTGCCCTGAAATTCCAATATTCTTCTTCTGTTTTTAAGCTTCCAGCTCTGTCTCCCAGCAAATTTGAATGCTGTGGTTAACAGATACCAATCTCAGGACCCACCTACCAAAAATCTTCAACCGCATCACTGTGTTTTGATGATCAAGAAAGGGAAGGGGAAACAATAAACATTATCAAGTACTATTTTATGAATACGAGTATTCTAAAGACTATTTTTAAATAATTTTAGAAGTCCAAATCTATACGATATAATAAGTTGATGCAAAGCTGATGTATTTTTTCTTATTTTCAAAGAAATCACTCTTCATGCATGCATTGCACAAATTGCTAATGTTAATAAGAAATGCTACCGAGAGTTATAACATTAAAATCCTATCGCTAAAACCTAAAAGTCCAGAGTCTACAGAGAACTGGATCACAGCTGCAGACAATGAACATCGAAAAACGTACATAGTCTGTTGTAAGCCTTAAGATTTAACAAGGATCAGACATGTAGCAGTTTACTAGAATAGTTATTTAATGATCCTTTCAACTCAAGTCTGACATTTGCTTTTACGTGCTCTTTACGCTTAATGGCTACATATTCAGAAGATCATGGGTAAAAGTCATTTATTTTTTCCCAGATAATGTGAATATCAGATGAGGAACTGAGTGTAACTTCAAAAAACATCACATCACGGCTGAAATGTGGGTTTCCCCTGCCCCCTGTACTCCAGTGTGTCTCCTTCAGAATGCGGGACTAGTTTCACCGGGGCACTGTAGGACTCTTCAAATCACATCAGCCGAGCTCCTCTCGCAGAAACACTGGGGGAAGGCCTGGGTTTGCTGAAGAAATCAGGTTCCCCAGGTATCTCTCACAGGCTACTGTCAGAGGCAGGACTATCCTAGGCAGAGCTTTGCTCCGATGCGGTACAGCCCTTGTGAGATCCTATAAGCACGATGCAGAAAAGGCTTAAGGGAATGATAGATGCATTTTTTTGAAAGTATTGGTAACCAAAAAACTGCTGTGGTTTACTACACACCAGAGATGGACACTGCACGGAAATGGGGAGCACAGTACAGATTCCCCAGGAAAAGATAGTCGCCAGGGACTTTCTTTTTTGCTTCCGTGCCCAGGGCTTCCAGTTGGAGCCCAGTCACAACCCCTAAAATGTACGTGTGCCCTCAGTAAGAGCAAAGGAACGACCAGAGATCAGAACCGTGTAAACAAACATGAATGAATACTTGTGGTTCCAGGAGCACCTGAAGTTGAACGCCTCGTTCACCAAGAGAAAACGGGGGGCAGCCTCTGAGCTCCGCTGGCGAGCGGGCAGGCCCTGAGGAACCCCCTGTGCGCCCGCACAGAGCAGTGAGGCAGCCGCCCGCCGTGGGCGTGACCGTGGGGNGTTCACCAAGAGAAAACGGGGGGCAGCCTCTGAGCTCCGCTGGCGAGCGGGCAGGCCCTGAGGAACGTGCGCCCGCACAGAGCAGTGAGGCGGCCGCCCGCCCCGGCAGGGCCTGGCACGCGGCACCGTGGGGCCACCTCAGCGCCTGGCACACTGCGCTGTGGCAGCCATTTCAGTGCCCGGCACACAGTGCCATGGGGTTCCTCAGTGCCCCACACACTGCGCTGTGGGGCCACCTCAGCGCCTGGTACATGGCGCCATGGGGCCACCTCATGTGCCATGAGGCAGCGCAGTGAATGGCGCTGGCTGTTGGCCAACATGGGAAGGCTCTTCCTTCAATCCCTGCCCTTCAAAAATGCCACCCTGTGTTTAACCCTCATCTCCATCCAGCTATCTTGCTAATTATAACCTTTTGTTCTTTTCTTTTTGAGAAGTACTTTTTTTCCAAGGTCTTTGTGTTGTTTTCTTCAGCAGTAAAGACTGACAACTAAATGCAAGGGTGGACATACTAACGAACACGGATTTCTTTATAAGGAACACATATTTTCATTTCAGATTTCTGTAACTCTGCTGGAAGGGGCCAAGGTACATTCTGTCAGGATCTGTGTTTGCAGCCTCTCAGGTCTGCAAGGGGCTGTCTGCTGCCTCACGAATACCTCGCTTCCCATCCCGCAAACCAGCCGGGTGCCAACACGACACTTGCTGGACCTTTTTAGTCCTTGACTTTCTGAAGTTTTAATACTCTGCAACCAAATCAAAAAGTAAGGATGTGAGGTCCGAACAACTTAATTCATCCAACACAACGGCACTTGCTCTGAGGAGAGTAAAAACTCTTTTTGCCTTCAGTGTTTGTTTGTTTGTTTGTTTTTTTTCCCAGAAGAAATTCACAAGTGAATTTTCCTTCATAAAAGGCCCCTTTCAGATTTAACAATTGACCAGAAACATTAGGGGACAATTTTACCAGATTATCTTGAACAACACAAAATAATTTACCTGTCAGTTATCATCATGTCATTCTGCATAATGAATTTAAGTTTCATTAAGTCTGAGAGCTCTAAACAACTGAAGAAAAAAATGTGATATGCAGACCCTGAATACAATGCTTTTAGGATGGAGCCATCTAAATTCTGTCAATATTCCACAAACTAAGAAATAACCTGCAAATTACCAGATAAACCAGTAGTTTTTATACTGTCTCAAAACCAGAAGGATGCCCCAAATTTGTAATTTTATGCAAGCAAAGAAGACAATAGTGCAGTCTGCAAGCAGCCCTTTGCGATTTTGATGTGTTCAAATAATTCAAAGAATTACTTCCGTGCAATGATACATCTCCCATTTATTCTCAAAAGGAGCAAAAGAATGTAAGAGTTCATGTTGCCCTCATTATTATTCATGACTTGGTGAAAAAGGAAAAAAAAAAAAAAAGAAATAGGAGAAAAGACCAATAGCAATAGCCCAAAGCATCAACTTTGAAAGAGGAATTTCGGACCCCGGGGGAGCCCAGGCCGTGGGTGTCAAGCTCCCCGCTCCAGTTACACTGCCCTGTGCATGGGAATCGAAACGCCCTTCAGCGGGCTGCTTGCACCCGCTCCCGAACACACTGTCCAAAGGCAGCCGCACAAGGTGTTCAGTGGCGCAACAGAGGTGCACCAGCAAAATAAATGCTCCTTGTGGCCCACATCCTGCTAAGTCTTTGCTGCTAAACCCTTTGGCAGTTCAGTACAACAGGAGAGCAAGGTAACTCCACATCTGCTGCTCTTAACAGAGAAGTGCGCAACAGCACAGGCCAAACCACCGGTTAGGCCGGACTAGAGAGAAGCAGCAACCTTTAACGCAGCTCAGCCCTTTGGATAGAGAACTTCCACTCCTTTTAACTCCTTGAGTTGGAAGACATCTGTTAAACGCACTGTTCAGAACAAAACATTTTTACAATCTTTCCCCTCCCCCTGGATTTTTACATAAGCTACTGGTGCAACAACGGGCTTGTTCCGGCACCAGCATATTTAGTAACTAAATACTGAAATCAATATTATTTTAAATGTGAATCTCCTGGCACATTTAAGTCATTCATGTTATTCCTCCTTAGCATGGGGTTTAACTAGACACGATGTACTGTTACTCCCACAAAAGATTTAATTTGTATACACTTATACAGCTACTGTCATTCTTCAACTGCATTAGAAAACAAGAGGCTAAACTGACAAGATAAAGTATTCAGGTACGGTATGACAGACAAAGTATAATAATGAAACAGGCAGATTAGATTATTAGACTAGACAGGATTGGAGAGAGGGAGTTTTTAGCCTGCCACACTATTTGTCAGATTTTAGGTATGGTGGCACACACATTTCATTCCATGCCAATAAATAAATAAATAAACACACAAAAAAAAACTCCCCTACATCCTCTTCCTGGAAGGATTTTTAACCTAGATTCCTCCACTGACCTGGTCCCAAGTCCAGATCCACAAGCAATTGAGAGCATGACAAGCCATACCAGCGTAGTGGCCTGGAGAGGCCAGATCCTTGAAACCAGATTTTCCACCAAGGAAAACATATTGTTAAACTATGTGTTATATTTCTCTATACTTAGAATAAGAAATACGTAGAGTACAATAGCTTGCATAACCAGCACATGCTGTGGGATTTCTCTGCGACCGGGAGAGCTGGAAACATTCTCTAGTTTGCTGGTGCAGCTTCAATTACAGCAAATTGAATTAAACTCTCCCTCGGGGTAGGCCGCTGCAGCTCAGCTCCTCCTTTCCTGAGCAGTTCCAGATGTAGGAGGGGAAAGGGTTTTGATTCTTTCCAAGGACTTCCACATGCACAGCTGTGCTTCCATATTCATACGTGGAGGCGAGCTTCTGGGGGGGAATACCTGGGGCACTGAGCAGTGCGGAGCTGGTATTTGGAACACGTTTGATTTTAACAGTTTGGTTCTCCTTGCTGCTTTCTTACTTGGCAACAGCGAAAAACAACTCCGAAGAGATGGAAAGGCTCCCAGCACTGAACGATGGGAGGTTTAGTACATCGTAGCCCAAAATTACACACACAGTGGCTCTTCCCTTTCTTCCTCTCCTATCAAGAGTTTATTACCTGCCTGATAGATCTTACGTGCACTTTCTTTCCTACACCTATTTGGCCTAAGGTATTAATCAGACCTCCTTTTCTAATCCCTCCAGTATCCTGAACTTCTATCAGTCAGAAGGAACCATCTTCCCAGGGCAGGTCCGCAAGTTCCCTTGGAAACTCAGCCATAAGAATTCCCACTCACAGGGCCTAACTTTGGATGTCACTTACGCAAGGAGTGACAGAGCTCAAACAGGCCTAATTATTGAGAACAATTCAAGTTCTGTGATTTTTGTTTTTAATTGCTGGTCACAGGCCTATAATTTATATATATATAAGATATATTTATTTTATATGTTTATATGATATGTTTATAACATATAGTATATATTTAGTATGTATATATGTATGCCTGTATAAATATATATATACACACACGTATGTATAAAGACAGCTTTATTACAAAGAGAGCACAAATAATGCTTTGTTTAAAAGCCCTAAAGCTCACTTCTTGCTCTTTTCTAACCATACCTCTTAAAGCTCTAAGTCGCACTGAAAACGACTATTTTCAAGAATCTAAACCAACACTGCCAGAAATGCCAACACTGGCAGATGCAAACCAGTCAGTCCAGTGCGTAACTGATCTGAATTTACTGAACTTGAGACATTTAATTTGCCCTGCTTAGGGCCTGCTAATAAAGCTCATCTGAATTCACAACATAGACAGCACAGAACTGATTTGCTCACAAAAGTGGGAATTTGCTTGCGATTTGTGGACACCCAGGAGCCTGCACTGCAGAAATTCAACACAATATTCAACACAATATTGTTAGGGTGAACATGGCAGTAGCACTGACACTTTGGAGTCAAAGTACTTTTCTGGCTATTTTTTTTAATACTAAGTCAAATGCACTTATTCATAACCTTTCTTCAGACCCTAGTGGCAATGCATTAAACTTTGCTTTCCCTGTTCATGATGTCTATAAAAATTGTAGGTGGAATTATAGCCTAGTAACACAAAGCTTGATGTATGTTTCCCCTTATAAGTAATAATGAGGTGGACAGGAACAAAGCTGACCTAGGGATTTCAATACAGAAACTTTAATTGAAAACCTAAGCAATACCATGCAAACCCATGTTCTCATGTCAATATAATAATGGCATTGTTATATCTATTAATAAGTATAGATCTGCTGATGGATTCTTGGCTGATGGGGCATCATAAAATGAATTATATTTCTTCTTAAACAATATAATTAACTCTTAATGAACCTTTCCCTTTTCCCAGTAAATTCAATTTTGTCTAATCCTTGGCTTTATGGTAATGCTGAGCTCATTAAAATGTTACTTAAAACTCATTAAAATGCACACTGAGAGGTAACAGCTTCATTACGGTAATACGCTGTAAAAAAAGAAAAAAAAAGAATGCTTTATTATCATTTAATTGTTTCCAAAGCTGAATACATCTGCATAGTGATAAGGTTCACAGGATATTTTCAGTAGTGCTCAATAATTAAGCAGTTTAGTAATTAAAAATGCATTTTCTAAAAATAATTTTATGTTATTGCTTATTCCCTGTTGTTTCTTTCAACTGGGAGACGTTCTCATATCAGTTTACAGAATCAAGTGGAACAGTGGTATCTGTACGGATATTAAAAGACATGTCAGTTTAATTTCTTCGTAAATACTGTTTCAAAATAGCAACCTAAAACTGCCATAAACATATTTTATTATTTTAGATGACAAATATCCGACCTTATAGCAGATTCATATGATATCCACCCAGCCATTACTTCATCAGCAGAAATGATGCTGGGACCTCTCGAGCTTGAAGCCTTACTATAATTCTTCTGTCATTTATTGTTGCCATACACTGGCACAAAACACCATGGCAGATCTTTACAGCTCTTGGACCTGAATGGAAGTCATCTGGGACCCGGATGTGGCTTTAGGGGAAGTCAGTGTAAGCAAGAGCCTATCCAAGTCATGCTCTGAGGCGGAAACCCTTCAAGCTGGGAGCCAGACTTTCCTGGAGTGCTGCGGCCTCATCCCTTGTGATCTGTATTTATCTATCTAGCGACTGACTCAGCTCAAGGGCAAATATACACGGAAAAAAATATATAGAGTATTTGGCCTGTTTTTAATATATTGTTTTTACAGAAGTAAGTAAAAATATACTAATGAAACAGTCAAAAACTAGAGAAAAAAGCTGTTATATCTTCTCAATAAGCTAAGTACTAAGAGTCTCTAGGGTCCACTATTTGCCACATGACATGGTATGGAGCATATTTTGCTAACTGAGACTAAAAAATTTGTATTTTTACAACAAAATAAGAGAGAGTTCCTATATTTTATCAGAGTATGCAGTGGGACTCTTGGATGTGAAAAATAAAGCTTTGGAGAAGACGGTCATGCAAGCAGCTTTCTAAGGTGACAGCAATTAAGACTGCTTAAAGTGTTAATTTAATACCAAACACTGCTCTTTCCTAGTGCTTTTCTAGGGAAATTATTATTTCTATGCAATGTATTTTTTTCAAACATACATGCACCACAACACAGCCAATGGAGATTTTTCAAACCTGCTGTGAAAAGTTGCTTGACTAGTATGACAAAGAGACAAATAAGCTTAAATATGGATGCAGCAGGTTAGACACATGTAACAGGCAACATGGGACAACATGGAGAAATGTGCTCTTTGGTCTTTTAACCTATATACTACTAGGAAAGAGCAGACCAGAAATAACCTAAGTTAAAAGCAAGGTGCTAAAGCAAGGTGATTAAGATTTTCAGCAACCATTGTTGTTTACATTAAAAAGGCAAAAAAAAAAAAAAAAACTCCACCATATAATAGCACTCCCATGGTAGAAAACTAGTTCAAGAAGAATAAAATTTTCAGGTTTACCATAGATTTCCTGGGTCAGTCTTGGTAATTAGCTGATCTCAATTCCCAGACCTAAATGGATGATCAGGCTTCTTTTGTTCACCTTTTCCAGCAACTTAACAAATTGCTGTCTCAAAGATTTTACAGTCTCCCTTATGTACTTTGCATAGTACCTGGCACAGAGATCCAATTGACATTTCCATCAAATACATCAGAATAAAATACATCAAAATAAAACAAATACAGGACAGTTACTCAGTGAGACATCAGTGTGTGGGCTGAAAATTACTATTTAATACAATAAGTCAGCTCATATTTCTAAATCTGCTTTTGATAAGCCTTTAACAAATCAGGCCTTTTTGCTGGAGATGTGCATTGCTGTTTCTATAATCATTTACATTTCATGTTCAGAGCCATTTCAAAGGAAAACAAATAACGTGTCTTTTTAGCCAAGTAAACAATCTCTCATTTTATCTTTATTGCATACTCCAGCAGATAAGTTAAGCCATTTCTCTCAAATATTCCGTGAGATGACTGGAGATAAATAACTCAGAAAATAAGTAACTGGCATAATAAGTATTAATGTAGAAAACTCTCTCCATTGTATTTCAATGTATTGACTACGAAAAATTAAATGAGATACCATACATATAAAATGGAAGATAAATGGTACACTAGAGAGGAAAAAAAGTAATTACCTATTATACTTGCTAGCTTTTTTTCCTACATAAGCACTAAACTGAAAAGCCAGCAACAAACGCTGTAAAATGACTAAAAAGAATTAGTACTAGTGCCTCAATTTTCAGTTGTGTTATATGGGAGGCATGACTAGCCTTTTAAATCCAATGCTTGGCAGAAATACCCAGTGCCTCTGATGTTTGTGCAAAACTCAGAAAACTCATGGCAGTACATAGCTATGTCGTAAAGGCAGAAACTCTTCTATTATGTTAATTTGATGAACATGCAAGGAACAAAACTGATATCATTTTCCTTCAGAGCTGCTACAGTAATTTTAAGAAAGGAACATAAGAAGTGGTTGGTTTCAAATGTGTCCTCACTGCCTGGGTCAGGTGCTTCACCGCATCCTCTCCTCTGGGGAGTGATGATGGCTTTTAGCCTATGATATTTATTTCTTGAACAGGAACCTCAATGACTTGCCTATCATTCAAGAACAACTCTGTGGACCTAGACCTATCTAGAACCAAAATTTTGAGAATTGAACCTATAAATCCAGAAGATTCCGCTTAATTCTCTTTTTCGCCTGTCCCCTGTCATGACTAAAGAGAGAGTATATTTCTGTGTTAACCTGGGTGATACAGCCTCCCTGCCACTAAAGAACATTTGCTCAGGGTGAAAAAAAAAAGCAAAAGTCTTTAAAACATCTGCTTGGAATTGAACCCAGTCCTAAAGATGTTCCTGGTTCCCAGAACAGACAGGCATACCCTGGCTGATGTTAAGACTCAAGCTATCACTGACCTTACCCAAAGCAAAACCGTGGAAGATGAAATCCTGTATGCTGCCATAACACTTGTACTGTAAAATTCTCAAAATAATAACAGAATTTATGCACAAACAAAAATAGCAGAAAAACTTGCACAAACTTGTTCGTCCTATGAAAAATGTTTTTACACACTTTCTTCTTAATATATGTGAGGTATAGTTGTAAGAAGAGGTCCACTGGAGAGGGAAATATTTGCCCTCAGTTGTAATTTGGAAACGTATACAAAGATATGAACTGTATTCCAAATGCCTTAATTACTGTAGCCTATGTGTATTATTTCTGTGCTTTTTGTTACTTTCATTAATACGTTTTCATACATGTCAGGAGTTGACTGCCACAGAAAACGTGCACTCTCCAGGCCACACAGCAGATTCTCTGGTGTATTCTCTAGTTAATAAACTAGTTCAATACACCGTATTTCACAACTGCTATAGAAGCACAATCACCACTACATCAGGTTCTACTTAATCCTTTAAATAACTTCACAGTTGTGAATACTCTTAAACTCTCAGGTTTCCCCAACTTGCTTCATAAAATATTTCTATAAGAGGGAGAGTACCCTTAACCAAGCCAAAATCATGGTGAGAGGCATTGGGTATCATCAGGTGACGCTCTGAAGTGCCCAAGACTCCTTCTCCCATATGAAACGCTCAGCTGATTCCTATTGTTTTTACCTTGCAGATGGATTTCCTTTGTTGAGAGATAGTTATAGCTCCTTTCAGGCTCTGTGAAAGGGGATATCTGTTAGAATAGTTCCTTAGTTAGTTGGTTAAACTGGAGGAGGGAAGAAAAAGATGCCAAACAACAGGGAAAGCCAGTCTGGATATTTTTGCCTTTCGTACTCAAGACACTAAAAGTCCCCCATACGGAAGCTGCCTCTCTCTCGCCCTGAGGGCAGCTGCTAGCGGAAGGCAGCAGCCCAGAGCACCCCACGGCTTTAGCTGCCTCCCTAGCGGCGTCGGCGGGAGCCGCTCGGTTGGTGCCAGCGGCGCCGCAGGCCGCTCGCACGGGGCAGCTGCCGCCACCTGCACCTCCATGGGGCTAACAGGAGTGAGTCCTCCCGCTCCGCAGGCGAGCAAGGGCCCAAAGTGATCCCAAAAAGCTGAGGAATTAAAAACTTTTCTCACACGGGTGGAAGGGGGCTCAAAAGGAACGACCAAAGCAGTATCCAACTACAGAGCCCGTTGTGGTACTTCTAACACAGCGGAGGGGGGTTGCAGGGATACGTGAGCCACCTGGAAATGTGGGCTTCTTATTTTTATTTGTGACTGAACAGTTCATAGTGTTTACAGAGGGACACCTAATGGGGGCTCTAGAAAAAAAGTAGTTTTTAAGCTTTTTTTTTTTTCTTTTCTTCTCCAGTGACTTTAGTCAAACACCTGGACATCATAGCTTGCTTCACGTGTTTGCCAAATTCACTAGTAATGGTTAACTGAACTGTGGATCTCTAAACTGCCTCGGTATCTAGGGGACATGCCGTCCTCCTGTCCTGTGGCGGGATGAGTGCAGGCGGTCACTGCAGAATGCCACAGGGACACTCGGGGGAATTGCCCGTCTGCAGAGAAGTGTCCTTACGTCCATCTTCACCGTGGCACGGGACAGGCATGATTGTACAGCAAGCGGCGTCCAAAAACATTTTAAAATAATTAAAACACTTTGGAAAGTAACAATTCCAAAAGGTGTTTTCAAGAAGATGAGGAAAATCTGAGAATCAGCTGTGATTGCAAATCAACTGCCCCCACCGTGAGGGTAGGGAATCACGAATGTTTAAGACTGCATCTAACCAAAAAGGTAGAGGAGTTGTTACAAGCACCAGTATATTCTAAACAACAACAAATGTTCACCTTGTTAGGAAAAGGAAGAAGACACTAAGGACATGATGCTTCCATTTAGTTCAAGAGTAGCTGACGGCATGTAATTAAGAACAGAACAGTGAAGGATTTTTATAATATGCACTGATAAAATCAATCTACTCTGAATGGAAAAACTGCCTCTCACATACTTGAATTCCTGGACAGAGTTAATGAAAAAGGAAAAAAGTAGCAGATTTGGTATATGTAACTTACTTGGTTTGACAAAAACCGGTGATAAGATCCTTGACAGGAAACTATTACGGAAAATAAATAACTGTAGGGTAGGAGGTAAATTCTTGTTGTGAATTAAAAATTAGCTAAGTGTTTGGAAACAAAGAGTGGTAATTAATGCCTGCTTCTGCAACAGGAGAGAAGTTAAGAGTTGGGTACCTCAGGGATTGGAAACAGGACAGATGTTCAATACATATATTAATAGGTTTGAAGCTGAAGTGCACTGTAAGGGAAGGAAAGTCAGCAAACAAAACACTATTTTGCAAAAGATAAAGATGACTGAGAAATGCCACAAGGACCCATTCAAATTGGGCTACTGTCAGTGAAACATTTAACTTTTTACAAGGCAATATAGATTTGGGAGAGTTATTGAAGATCTTTGCTGTGTTCCAAATAGTTCTGGAATAACCATCTAGCTGAGATAAAGGGGTGAAAAAGTCAGGAAAGAAAAAAATCAATGATGCTCCAGAAACAAAGCAAAGCAACTTGCAGTCAATTTAGATTATTTCTCAACTCCAACATATTATTTCACAAATGATTCACAAACTTCCAATTATTTTTTTGTTTGGATTCCTGTGCGCTGTTTCAACCTAATCACTATATTAAAGTAAGCAAAACTTTTCAGTGTTTTATTGTCAGGAAATACAGTTTAACTAACCATGTTCATCCTCTCCCCTAGCAGTACCGGAAGTCCAGGGCAGTTAGTCACCAACACACCTTCAGAAGCGCCTTTCAAATTGGGTTTCAAAACTGCCCCCTGCCCACCTGCCCGGAATTCAGATATAAGCAGAGAACCCACAGAATCCATCGTGCACCAACCGCAGTTACAGTTAGGATACGCATTTCCCCAGTGTAGTACCACCCAAGGTACTGACCTTAGCCTCATCTATCTGGCTCAGAGAACCACAGCCAAGACAAATAGCTTGAGTTTTACCACTCAGCAGTACTGGAGCTGTACATGCCCAGAGCCCTGGGCGAGTTTACTGCCCGTTGCTGTCGCAGACTAAGGCCTCTGTCGTGTCCATGTACGCAAGGAGCACAGCTGGACTGGCACTGATTGCTTGAAGTTAGTACAGACACTTGATGAAGCTACTGCAGTCCTGCACACACGAAACATATGCTATGAGCTACGTTAATAACTTGCATAGTTAACATTTCAACTTTACGGCTAGGTAGAGTGATGATAATGATTAAAACAATCAAGCTTTTACAGACCCCGCACCTCCCCCTAAATACGCTACTGTCTTCTTATTAAACGTTGCCATGAAAAAAAGTTACTGCTAGTCTTTAAACCCTAGTATATGAATAATTCCTCCCCTGCATACCTTTGTAGTCATATTAGTATTCTTGACAGGACACCTACTCCTCCAGGAATTTTAAAAGAAATGTTTGGAAAGACTGTCAGGAGGGTAGGGTTAGGCTGGGTGCACAGATTACACAACGCAAGATAAAGGGAAACTCTGGAGGGCCTGAGAAAGGCACCTAGATGAACAGCGCTCTTCCTAAGCAAGTCGGTGCCTTCCAACCGCCTCCTTCCTACCAAGCACCGAAGTAAAGCGCCAGTGTAAATCAGTTTCAAAAACAACCGCTTCTTCCGACCAGCTCTTTCCCCAACTCTCNGTCGGTGCCTTCCAACCGCCTCCTTCCTGCCAAGCACCGAAGTAAAGCGCCAGCGTAAATCAGGTTTCAAAAACAAGCGCTTCTTCTGACCAGCTCTTTCCCCAACTCTTGTCCAGGACTAAAATAACTAGGTTTCAATGAAAGTGAAGGCTGGGTGTCTCAATATTTGAAAACTTACTGTTTGCTAGGTTAACTGGGAATCCTTTTGTGCCCTTCGCTGCTTAGCGGTACTTCTACCAGGGATTAGCACGTGCGCAGCATGACTACGGCACTGCGGTTCTCCAAGCGTGCGGGTTACCCAGTGTTACAGGTTCTCCCGGTGTGCCAGAGCCCCCATGCAGCCTGCATCCCCAGAGCTCCACTCCTGGCGATAAGACTCTGCGGGGGAAGGCGCATTGCAGCCTCCGGCTTCATCTTCTCCTCCCTGCAGCACGGCCAGGCTGCCCAGGCTGCAGGAAATGGCGCCAGGCCGCCCACCACGGCCTCCTCGCAGCCGGGGCAGCGGGTGCTCCGCTGCCGCCAGGGCCTGGGACCTCCCTCCCCAAAGGTCTGGGGATTAAAGGAGGCCGGTGCTGCCATCCCTATGGGCTCCAAGTGAAGGTTACACCATCATGCGGGTACCCGGGAGAAGTTAGGGGAGAGAGGGGAAGGCAAAGGAAGACAGAGTCATGGGGAGAGGAGCTGCCTCATGAGACAAAACAGACCCTTCCCCTGGCTCCTCTGCCCCTTCCCTGAGCAGGATGATTTAATGAGAGAGTGGGTACAGGAAAGCCGTGAAAACCAGTCCTGCTCCTGGCTACGGCCATGTTCACACTCAGTGTGAGCAGAAGCCTTTGCGGTACTGGGGTGAGCTTGTTATACAAGAATTAAGTACCAGCATGTGTGTTTTTACAGAGTATTTTTGAGTAGCTTAACACATTATTTTCTCTTAACTATTTTTTATAAGTATTTTAATGAAGTACTTTAAAGCTATTTGGCTCTATACGATTTAGCAAATGCTGTTTTTCTGGTTTCCAGTGGAGCTTGAAATTAATATTTTTGGTTTCTACTACTTAACTGTTTCAGTATGAATCTCTTGAATGAATGGCTGTGTGGATATCGTTTGTTAATTGCATATTCTTGCCAGTCACTTTAAAGAAGCACAGAATTTAGCAAATCACATTAATACTGTTTGCTTTCTTCCAGCAGAAATACGTACGAGTAATGCACTTTCTTTTAACTGTGCATTTATAAACCAGCATCTGCCGTGAACAGTGACACAAAAGGCAGGCAATACTCAAGAGAAAGCTTTTGCTGTCTTGGGTCTTACTCTTATTTCACAAGGGCATTTGACCACAGACTACAGACTGTCACTCACACTAAGTAAGAGTTATATTACTTCTCCTCTTTAATATAGCCGTTCAAATATCATAATATCCACATTGCCCTTGAAAGAAATCTCTCAGGAAAAGAGGAATAATAAATGAAGGGATAAACAGCTGTTGTGAATTTCTGAGGTAGGTAGCTGATATTGCATTTGCCAAAATCTTGAAATAAGGAGAAAGTAACTCGTCTATGCTTTACATCAACATTTAGATTTTTGATCTACCTGTTATGACCTGTTTAATTAAACTCTCCGCTGGAAACAAATAGCTTTTTGTATGATAAGCCAGTATTCCAAAATTCCCTGGTAGAGGCAGTCAATCTGTACTTTAGAGAAGTCATTAACAGGAATTTATGAAAAAAAAAAATCAACTACAAACTGATTAATTTTAGCATTTCCTTCCAAGCATCTTGCAATTACTTGAAAGATTTTAAACCTGCCCAAACAGGTAGTCTCAAATGCTTTATATTAAGCAGCTGAGCCAGCAATTGCCATGTACTGTATGACAGTACAATTGATTACTGCCTTTTTTTTTTTTTTGCCTCCCAGATAACTGTTTTCCTTTGAAGTCAGAGGCCAAGAGATAAAACATCTGTTATCCTCTAAAGCACTCTTTTAACTGTGAGTGCTTCCCCATGGCCAGGAAAATGGTGGTATCATAACTGCTTTGTTCACAATAAAATTGATATTATTAGATGAGACAGAAGCTTTTTTAGCACATGTATATTTGTGGAAGTATATTGCATTTTCTCACTTACATGTTCATTTTGCAGGAGTAAACTACTAAATTAAAGCTAAATTAAGGTAAATCTTAGTTGTGTTCAACCAGTCATACATATAACGATGTATGTATGCGCTGACACTTATCATTGGAAAGGGTCATCTAGGTAAAGAAGATAATGTATAGTAGATCTGTAACACATCATTTACTGAGAGGGGACTAAACTTTCTTAGTTCTGTTACTTACTTAGGACTACTCAGAGAGCAAAGTTCTATATATTAGGCCATGTGTGCGATGAAGTTCTCTTGTTTATGGGGAAAAAATTAAAAAGTAATCTCTATTGCACAAGGGAACTTGAAAAACTGCCTTGGCTGGTAAAAGTCTTGGGATAGAAAAGAATAAATCAGTTCTCTTTAAAAGATGAAAACTAGAAAAATAGGCCAAAGTAAAGAACTGAAACACTATTGTCTATTGATCATGTCCACAGAAGTGCACAGACAGTTTTGCCATTAAAAATTTATTCTTTGCCAACTGTCACCCCACTGAGGAATTAGACATGCTTGAGCTTTTCCATGCTCTACAAAAGATGCTGCCACTGTGTCCCCACTTGCAATAAATGGAGCCTGTAGGTATATGTGCATCTTATATTCAGACCTGCCAACCTCTTGAAAGAAACCTGAGTTACCTACTATAGGAAGACAATCTTTTGCTGCTTTTATATTCCTTGCTTCTCAGTCTTCGGGTCCCCTTATTGCTCCTCAAAAAACCCAGCTGTCGTGCTCCTTTCATTTCTTAACTTCACCTTCTAACTCGGAAACAGCTGGCTGCATCCAGAGGCATACACTCAGGGCAAGACTCCTTCTAGCAGCTATCACTCAACCAGTCGCTCCGACAGCTTTTACTGTTATTTAGAGGACACAAGAGCAAGAAACAGGGCATGATCAAATGGGGAAGTGAGGAGGGGCACTGCTGAAAGAAGACTGGGAAAGTCCTGAAGCTAAGGGAGTGCTTGGCCCATGTGTTAGATTTTTTCATGGAATCGTTATTGTCGGAACAGACCCTTCAGGGTCATCAAGACCAACTGTAAACCCAGTACCACCATGTCTGCTAATCCATGTCCCTAAGTGCCTCACCTGTATGTCCGTGTCCGAAGAGGTGTGTGTTCAACCTTGCCAATAGGAAGATCATGGTTGTCCAAAGAGCATATTACCTGATGACAGTCTGAGTTACTTGATCTGGGCTATCAGGCCTATGAAATCTACCTCAGAAAGTCTAAAACTGGTATAAGAAAAGAGCAATAGGTCAGAAGCTTACTGCCTTCTTCCTATCCACAAAAGTTATGTTGCCTAGAATTAAAGACATTGTGTCACAAACATGAGGTGTAATGTCACCATTCCTTTTTTCTAAATAGGGCATTTTCTACAATTAGAGGGTTTATTCACTGAATCCTATGTATGTTCTTGTTCAGTGCACTCACGAGCATACATCATTACATTTAATTTTACCATTATAGATCTGTATTTACTGAAGAAAAATCACAGAGGCTTCAAAGCTTTTTGTCTAAAAATGTTTGGAAATACTTATTTTAAGACTCTTTATAGGATTGTCTTTCATCTGGTTGTGCTTTCCTGAATGTCCTCATAGTTTTTCTCACTTTTCAAGCACCAAAATCATTTGCAAGATTACTGTTTCTCCCCATGCACCAACCTCTTTTTCAGTTCATTAACAGAAAACCCCATCAGAACACAAGGAAATTCAGGTTGTATCATGTGATGTGAAAATAAATAATTAAATAGATAAAATTCCTTATTCCTAGTTTTCATGGTTTTTTTTTGTTTGTTTGTTTTTGTTTTTGTTTTTTTTCCCTACTCCAGGACGGAACTTTATGTTTCATCCCAGGACTATTTGGATTTTTAAAAGCCTATTACAAAAGGGCCTTTAAATCTTGTTCTGCCATTCAACAGTGGATTACATAGGCAGGACTCTGCTTAAACAAAGTCATGATTACTTGTTTAAGTATGCTCATAATATTGCATTTTAGTTACTATTTAATTAACTTTTTTAGTATTGAGTTAAGGGTTCCAGTTGCCCAAGACTTTTCCAAAGCATTTATAGCTACAATATCTCATATTTTGTGCTAAGTACAATACAAGTTGTTGTAAGATGCTGCAGGGGTCTCACAGAACATAACCCAGATGTTCCAGGGTATTTCGGCTGCCTGTTATCCAAGTTCTGAAACTTGGCCCTGATTTTTTCAACTCTCACCTTATTATTCCCACTGTAGCTTGCACCTGAAATCCATTCCTGGATTTAAACTGGCACAGATATACAGTGAATCATTCAGAAATTATAAACACACCATAATTAGAAAGCAGTTATCTTCTAATAACTTTAATGAGAATCACTCTAGTCAACTTCCACCTAATATTTAAGAAAATAATACACATATTAAGCAGATAAGATTAATATATATCTGGATCAGGAACACATCCACCATCGCAAGCATAAAAAAACCACTGTGCTTCAGTTTCATTACTAAAGGGGGAAAAAATTGGCATACAAAATAGTTTCCACTGAAGATAAGCTCTTTAAATTAAAGTACTCCTTTGAGACTTTCTGCTTAAACTATCTATTGTGCATCCACAAGCAAGAGTTGAAAAGAAAAAGCTAGAACTGCTGCAAACTGCTAAGCTAAGCATTAGCACTTTGGCAGAGAAGCCCCTCCAGATTTGCCTTTCTCCAAAACCCATTTATCAGAAAGTGTGGCCACTAACATTGCAAAGCAGCATTTTACAGCACAACATTAAACGGGAACACACCCAAAAGCCTACCAGAAAGCTTAGCAAAAATATAAAAAAGATGAGTTTTCCTTAAAACATGTAAGAACTGCTCCAAAATAATAATAATAATAATAATAATAATAATAATAATAATAAATCCAAGAAAACAAATCTCAGTCGTTTGAAGAAATCTGAACAGAAACAAGAAGATAGAACATTTATAGTAGTGTGCATGTAAGAGAGAGGAAAAAAAGACTGATTAATGAAATCTACATGTACATAAGACAGTGAGAGATGAGAAGCAAAAAAAAAATTGTTTTTCTGGTCGTGGTATTTTCTATATCAAAGCAAATCATGAAGTCTGTTGTTGCTGTTTTTAACAATTACATAGTTTAAATAACAGCAGAATTCTTTCTGGTCTCCCAACCAAAATATGTTTTTCCTTTCACCCCCAAACTTCAATTTCTGTCCTCTCACTACACACACATACACGGGAGTAGCAGCCAGAAGAGCGAGCTGCTTTGAGGTTGTCTCACTGGAGCACAGCCTCACAGCGGCAGCGGGAGCTTGCAGCGGCCCCTGCCCAAGTCCGTCCTGGCCAGCCAACGGGTTGAGAGTAACAGTCCATGTCCCGGCCCATGGGAGGCCACCTCTGGCAGACCTTGTCCAGTTCTGGCTTCCCAGACAGGCCAGAACAGCCCTGGACAGACGGAGCATGTCCAGCTGTGGGACACCACAGGGCTGCAGGCTGAGCACGGGACACAGGAGAAGGTGGTGTGGGAGCGGGGGCTCTCACTCTAGACAAGAGAGGGCTCAAGGGAGACCTTGCCTACAGCCACCTGATCGGAGGATACAGAGAAGCTGGAGCCAGGCTCTTCTCAGAAGTGCACAGCTATAGGAAAAGGGGCAACACGTACAAGTTAAAACATTTGTGATAGCTACAAGGAAAAAGACGTTGACCATGAGGATGGTCAAATAATAGCACCTGTTGTTCAGAGAGGCCGTAGGCTGTGGGTTGTCCACCTTCAGAGTTCAAGACTCAGGTGGTCCTGAGCAAAGGGATCAAATTCGACCCGCTTTGAATGGGTTGTTAGACATGACACTTCCATGTGAAGACCCTTCCCAACCTCATTTATACTGTGATTCTGTGTTGGAAGGACTCACTTACATAAGGACAAAGAGCATAAAGGCACCATGTTTGATGAACTAACAGGACTCTCCCTATATATATACATATACATATATATTTGCACATATATACATATGTATATATGCAAGTGTAAGTCACACATACTTCAAAGGAATAAGCACTCTTCGTAGATAATGACAACCTGTGAAGTGTCTAAATTGTAAAGCAGAACATGGAGAGGAAAAACGTATGCAGAGAAGGAAGGAAGGTCAGCCTAACCACATCCAGCCGCTAAGAGCTGGATGTGTTCTCACTGACCAGAGAAGAACAGAAAACATCTATCCTTCTAACCTTTGTTTTTCAAGGATAAGTCAAGCACCTTAGTATGCTCAATATTTACACTGGGCATTCCTCAGATGATTGAACAGTTGAGACAGGCTACCTCTACAGCTGGTAAAATGAGAAGAAACAGAGGAAAGACTGATTGAAAAATAAATTCAAACAAACAAACAAACAAACAAAAAATATAGCAAAACAAAACAAAAAAAAAACAGTTTCCTATCCTTGGAAATCTGCTTAAAGGGGATAGTTCCCGGGGAACTAATTTAAACCCTTATATGATACTTAATAGCTATGATTGGTGCTTAGTAACTATGGTAATTACATTTAATGGCAATGCCTTAAGGCAATTGAGTGGCACTTAAGTCCTGTATGTCTCAATCTCAGGGTACTTCTCTCCATTTTTAAGAGCTTTCTGACCCTCTGTATCAGCTATAAATGCAGGACATTTATACGTCACCACCTGTTCTGTGAGTCTGTCCCTTCTGTGCTAAATTCCGAGCGAGCCACCGCACGAGTCGGGTACCTGCTGCCTCCCCTGCTCCTGCCACTGCACAAGCAGCAGGACCTACCCAAAATACCGTCTGCCCTCCCCGCTGTGGGCCAGCCTGGGGCTGGGGACCACCACGCTGACACTGGGGGAAGCTTTCCAGGAGCAGAATCACATTCAAGCTGAGCTCTGCACGACCCTTTACAACAGTGTTGTGCTTGGTCAGTTAGGTTCAGAGAAATGAAAGAAAAAGAACGCTTACATGTCTTTTTAAATTTCTTTATAAAGGTAATAACTGTGTGAAGTCCATGGACTTTTTTTTTCCTGGGATTTCAATTAATTATGTTATAGGAGGTGATCTTTCAAGACATAATTTGGAATGTTGCATTTATTGCAGTACTAACTGTATGATTCTGTCTGTAAAAACATGATGGAGGGAAAAAAGCTATTTAAACTAGGACCTATAGCGGCAAAAGAAAACAAATAGTCCTAGGTTGGTCATGTATAAGTTTATCTAGGAGATTAGGAAGCCCCTAACTACCAGAGCTATCAGATTCTGAAATGACTTTCTAACAACACAGTGGAGGAATGAAACAGATTTTCAGATGGAGCTCAATAACTCTGTGAAACAGACGCTATAATGTCATGTCCAGAATAGCTGGAGAATAGATTTATTGATCCAGAATGTGGGTTTCAATCCTATTTTCCTAAAATCATTTTCAATAAGAGAATGAAGCCATCAGAGAAAGCAAAATAAAGCATCTTTATTTCATCTTACTGTCACTGTTGTCTCAAGGTCTCAAAGAACTTGAAGACACTCTTTTAATACTAAAAGAGATGGCTAAATCACCACCAGTCTTCCTTTTCTCATCTGCAAGTAGACTATTCAGTAGACTGCAAATATTCACCATTTTTATAGCAATAATTTTATGTTAACCAGACTGAAATCTTGAAAACTAAGTACATGGATGCTATATTAAAAGAATGCAGACAGTCACGGGCCGTAAGTGTTTGAAATCTCATACAAAAAAAAATTTGCAAGGCTGTCGGTGTCACAATCCACCACCAAGCTGGCTTTATGAAGCTTTTCCACTGAGTTGTGATAGATGTGTGATAAAAGCCACAATTTTATTGAAAGACATAAACCTACTATAAAAGGTAAGTCTAAAGGTGGATACATATTTTATGATTTTGAAAGTATCTTTGCCTAATGGCTAAAATCCTTACTTTCCTACTCTAAACCCAAATGGTGAAAAGGTCAACTCTCAGCTTGGGGCAGAAGTATCTTTTATTGATCCATTCACAGGATTCAACTTATGACCATTTGCAGACCATGCCCTGAATCTACTTAGCCAAACTTTCTCCTCAGTATGTTATTTTTCGAATATGTATATATTTTTAATTATGACATATGCCAATGTACATTCCTTATTCTACTTGTCCCCCTAAAACATATGTTAGTGTGGGATATGTACTTAATCTGTTACTGTCTTCAGTTCTCATTGATCATAGCACTTTTAAGGATTGAACTTTATATAGATCTGCCGTCTCTTTCAGCTTCCCAATTTCCCATGCTTTCTACATGCTTAGAATCAATTGTCCTTTTACAAAAAAAAAAAAAAAAAAAAAGTGCTTTAAATTATCCTTGGAAAAACAAGAATTGTATTTTGAACTATTAAGCTGTTTGAGCTATTACATTTTGAACTTAGGATATTTAATTTGGTCATTAAATTGTCAAATTTCATGTTGGACCCACAGACGTTTATCTTAGCAGTAGTTTGTTCATACAGCTCCTGTGGAAACTAACACAGTTCTATGCAATGGAAATCACTAGTGAGAAGAGATGTTTTTAATATATCAATTTCTTCAGAAAAACAGAAACTAGACTCACTGAAAGATTAAATCACCTCTCAGTGGTTGCAGAACACAAGCAGCAAACCCATCCCCAGAGCCCCAGGCCCATCTTCTTGTTCTAATAACTCTACTGCCTTCCTCCAGTGTCCTTCAAAGGTACAAAACACACTCACAACCTTCAAATGGTCAGAATTATTACACATGGTTAGAAATACTGCCCTTGCAAGCAGTACCAGGATATCAATGGAAATGTGTGTATGACGGCTCTATCCCTTTCCTTTTGTTTCCCTGCTTGTCCTTTTCTGGATGATAGATATGGATGGTGATAGAAGAATTTAAAGTAACGGGTGCTGAAATTGGATAATGCAGAAGAAAATGGCATCAGATAGAAGTGCATTGGGATGCATCCTCACTTGTTAAAACAAGCATATCTTTCAGAGCTTCCCAAAAGTGCCTATGCATTTACAAAATGGTATGCTGTCAGAAAGGGTCAAAGCATGCTAAAAACATTGGTGCCAAGTGTAAACACATGTGAAGACATTTCCTTAAAAAGAAAAAAAAAGATTAGATACAGTTTTGAGAGAGAATTATATCTATAAATATTGTCTGTTTCCTCCCCTTATGCACCCTAGTTTATCTTCTGCTAATGGGTCAGAGGAAGGGTTTATGCATGGAACACAAAAACTTTCACAAAATTTGGAACTCTTTTTAGTAAGATCACCTTATTCTGGTTGTTCTTCCAACTCTGCTGTGAGCTAAGGACACTCAAGAGTCACAGGTTCTGTGGACTGACAGTTTAATTCATTTTAAGGATAAGCTAGTGAATAAATGTCACGATATCTGACTTCTTACGTGCCAAATGTCCTTCAAAATATAAACTACAGTACAGGCAAGAATGTGCAGCTAAGAGATAAAAACATGTACTGTGAACTAAAGCTGTTCCCCTCATCCTCCTTCAAGAAAGAAAAATGCCAATGAAGGGGAGATCAATACTCCTACTACAGAGCATGGTCCTCAATTATTGAAAACAGCTAGAGTTTGCTAAAGAATACTTATTTTGTTTCTGTTCAGATGTTTTTCCTGGCAATGTTAGCAGACAAAGATACATTAGCCAAAAATGCTACAAGTGTCATTGGTAAGCAGCCAAAGCCAAAATATGTGATGGGTTCCTGACGTGCATGCAGGTGAACTGGTAGGTGCTGCCGAAGGATCACAGAGAGCAGATGTGAAAACGTCCCCACTAGTTGCTAGGTCTGGTTACTAGTCACAGCAATAAAATCCCTCCCATACTCACTTTTCTTAAAAACAACAAACAAACAGATGCACTGTCAATTGCAAATCAGATACAAATGAGAGAACCAGTTCCAGAACAGCACCATTTTTTTTGAACAGCTTTGTCCTTTGAGGTGGAAAATCTATGTTCAGTGGTGTAAATACCCTTTTGTGCACAAAGACTTAATACAGCCAGACCTGAAAAAATCACCAAAGTGATCCAAGGAAGTCAATGACATCTGACTGGCTTGTTTACACATTCTCATTTCCCCAAACCATTTTGCTTCATTTACTACACTTTGTCACTATGAGAGTGTTTGGGGGATTTCAAATGGGCTCATTCTGTTCTAACAGATGTCAAAGAAGAGGTACATTGGTTTTAATGCCTATTTTGGGGCATACGGGAATAGTTCTTTTCCCCTGAATAAAAATTCTGCTGCAGTCATCCGAGCAGGATCCATTTCTATTCTTTTCCATATTTATATCCTCCTAAATTTCCTTGAATTTATCAAGTTATTCTCGTTTATTAATGCACAGGTATTGATGTGTTATTTTCTCAAAACACTTCATTACCAGCCAGATTAGAAGACTGACTCTACCACAAGTTTATAATCTCTGACACCCCTGGACCCAGAAGTCAATTTGTTAACAACCACCATCTCTGTTTGCCAAAACAAAGCAGATGATAGATTAAAATCCAGCCTGAATCACATGCTTGCAAAACAAAACAAAACAAACCACCAAAACACGTGCGCACATACACACACACAAATACATGCCTTTTCATACAAAACAACATTTAGAAATTCTCAGCTACAAATGGAGGTCATTACTATAATAACCAAAGAGTTATAACTTTAAAAAATGTTCAAACTAATGCAACATTTTGTGGTCAAATTCTTAAGTGCATTGGTAAACACCCTATGACACCAGCGCAAAACATATATTTTCCTTTTAATCTAGTGAATCTAAGTGAGTCTAACAACTTTGGTGAGTTTCTCCCTGAAGTGAAATAAACATTTTCTTCTGTATAGGCACTGTGATCTCAATGGTACACGAAACAGATGATTTTTATGGACATCACATATGCCTAACAGGCAGCCACTTGCAATTTGCTCCCACAGAAATGAATAACTTGGTTAAATTTCTAGGCCACATCCTAAACATTTCATTAGGTGTGGAAATGAAAGTCACAGCAAATGATATGAGCACATGCAGCAAGATGCAAGAGATGAATTTGGCTTCTGTTTAGGTTATTAACGTCAGTTAGTGTATGCTACTTCCTCCTTCATAATCCCTTACTAGAGAAAGCTCAGAGCATCGACATGTGCCGCCGGACAGCTGTGTGCAGCCACACTGCATCTTTGCTCTTTTGGCTTTAATTCCCACCCCTTTTCCTCTGCGAGTCTTCCTAAGTGATTCCTCAGCAACTAAATGATACTGAAAAGTAGTTAGTGACCTGTGATACTATTAACATCAGCCAGAGAGACAAAAAGAATCAATACAGATTTTTCTCACAATTAGGAAATAATTCTGTGATCTCTTTTTGGTCCTTCAGAGGGAAAGACTATGCTACCTTTTGGATCCAGTGAAGATCCTCTAGATCTATTTTAATGCCCATCTGAGGGATCAAGGCGTACCTACAAACAAGCCAATACCTTAGGGGAATTCAGTTACAGACCTGGTTACTCTACGTTACACTCAGTAACCCTATGACCTGTGTAGACTCTATGTTCTTCATAAAATAGCCTCTGTGCTTTGTTACTCAAAAAAAATCCCAGTTGTGCAGGTTTCATCCATTTCTTGACAATGTTGTTTCAAGATGGAATAAAATACAGTGTTGGGTTATTTTCGAGTTTATACTTTTTCTTTTTTTTTTTTTTAACATTGTTTGAGAATTATGGCTCTACAATAAAATGGTACATTTCCTTTGAGCACTATCATTTCATTTTCAGCATTTGTTATGCAACTCATATTTGTATTCTACTTCTCATTTCTTTTACAACAAATTATTCTGTGCCTTTTTATGATCTTGTAGGAAGTCAAGGTTGAATCAAAGCCACTCTGACTGCCAAAGTGTATGTATAAAATTATAGCACTAAGTATTAACCTTGCTTTGTAGGTTCACTTATACTTTTCAATTAAAAGCTCTCTTTAATATCGAAGCAAAGTACTTTATAGTTTTTCAGTTAAAAGTCACCTTTAGTGTTTAGGCAAAATCACTTTTATAGTAATTCACTGTAGTATTTTTTTAAAACACTTCTGCTTAAAAATGGCTGCACAGAGACATTGTGTCACCAAAGTTTTTAAGGAACACAGAAGAATTGGTACATGACATTTTACTTGTATTTACTTAGTTCATTTAGTAAATGTGGGAGAAGATAAAAATCAATACATTTTAAAAATCTCCATTCTCCCAAAGGAAATTATATAAATAGTGTACGTGTGCATGCATGCCTTTGTGTCAATATAGAGCTCCGTGTGTGAGTCTGTGTGTGTGTGTGTATTTTCTGTCTTAAAATTCTAGTTAAGCCATTAGGAACTGCCTGTATTCCACATGAAGGTCAAAATTACATGGTAATCGTTACATTTGCAAAATAAATATTCTCTGAACTGTTTTAGAAATGCTGATATTAGAAACACAAATCACGGGGCTTCCACTTTATCCGGAAGCCTCAAATATGGAGGATAAAAGAGTTTCTCCTGAGCTTCTGCAAACCACGTCTTGATGTTCTCAGTCATAAACACATAAGAAACTCATTAGCAAAACTCTGAAGACCTGCATGCCCCAAAGATTTACACCCATGTTGCACTACACTCACTGTCAGTAATCCCCATGAAGTTAACAGCAATACCCACAGTGCATGTAGCTTCCTGAAGCTACAGGCAGGGGACTTCAGCCTCAGGGCCTGATATTTCAGTAGTTACTTTGCTTGAATAACATCCCAAGCATCTGCCTCTGCAAAGGCTGCTCAGTTCTAATACTGTTTTTTCAATGACTTCTCTGGAGAATAGCTACCAGACACAGTTCTGTGGGAAGACCACAGGCCAGGCTCTCCTCGTCTTTGCCTTTGGTATCTACACTGATGTAATGTTGGTTTCAAGTAAATAAACATCCTGAATGACCCTATAAAGCTGCTTACTAACAAGCCTTAGCACTGGATGATGGAAAAGAGAAACAGTGAAAACGATAAGGTATGAAAACAAGATAATGTACGTCTAACACAATATGGGATTTTCATTTACAGAGTAATATGGATGGTATTAAGACTAAATCACCGCAGTGTCAGAATGTGCACAGTGATGATAAGAGATTATATGCTTTATACATGAGTGATGATGACACAGGCAGAAAATATCTGGAAGGGAAAAGGCCGGATGATGCCTCATGCAACTTACGAAACTGCAGCATTTACAACACGTCACTCCCAAATTAGTGCACAACAGGAAAAAAATGACCCCTTCAGTATCAATGCCCCCCAGCTCTTCTGTTACAATGGTCTTGACAAGAACCACATTTATTTTCTGCAGAGAAACTCTTCTGAGGTGGTTGTTAGGCACAAAAGAAGCTTGACTCTTTGGACATGGGCTGGATTAGACTCTGCTGATAAGATGAAGCACGTTTGCCTCGCCAGCGCTTCGGAAAGGTTACGTACCTTCTCGGCAGCGAGGCCTTCCTCATTTAATTTGCATTATAGGGATTTCGAGTCCCAAGACTGTGGCAGGTATTTAAAATTATGCCAAGACTGATAACATTTTCCTGATACTGTAGTGAAAGTCTCTCATAGGGAGGGCAAGCTAATTAAAAAGTTAGAACAAAACAAATATTTTAATACACATCACAGCATATAGCAATTTCCCATGCAGATGTATGCTCAGCTGCCATTCAGTTTCCAGAAACGTGAAATATTCCAACTCTATCTTGAAAAGAGGAATTTGGAAAAGATTTGCCTACATCTACCAATATTTTTTAAAGCTTTTTTTTTTTTTAAGGGATAGAAATATACCTCTTAAATGACAACTAGCACATGGCTTTTAAAACAAATATATTCATTTTACTCATCCCTCAGTAATTAACTTAGAAGAGCAGCCTTTTCAAATAGCTTTCTGAGCAGGTGGCTTAGTGCTTAGATCCATATATTTGCATAAGCCTAGATTTGAGCAATGGGAACCTAGAAATAATAATAAAAAAATCTATGATTACACATCTGACTATATGTTTGGATGCTTTAAGCTGTTGACTAACACTTTAAACACAGTCCAGCTACATGAGAAGTGGGCACTTACTTTTAAGTAACCAGTCTTGAAAAATCTTTTATCAATAGGGCTTTCTTTTCCTTCCATACAAGCTACATTACAGTTCAAACCTCTATGAAAAAAAAATAAAAATTAAAAAAAAAAATGAATTTTGGGTTAGAATGACCAAATCAGTAGCATGCCTACTGCAGATGCTTTTCATACGGATATAAAATTAAGTGTAAAGTACAGTTGTCCTCACTGTCTGGGAATACACCGTACCAGACAAAGACCTTGCTCTGACTACGCTGCTCTCACTGCAGTTGCACGATTTACGGGTACAGACAGGCTCACGTTCGAGAGACAAGGCAGCCACCCTTACAGAGCACCTCGGCCGCAAGTAAAGAAGCTGCTTTGTGTATTGCTCTCCCTTTCCATCACACAGGTGACACATCAAAGCTCTTTATCACTTACTGCTGTCCAAGAGACTCTGGGCAGCTGGGAGATAAAGTTGCAAGGCAGTTACAATGATAAGAAAAGCCTGAAGAGCTGGAATTCCAGAAACAAAATTAATTGCCTGTTAATGATTTACAAGATTTGACTAATTTGTCATTATTGAAGTAAATGTTTGCAGTCAGCTGTAAACAGTGCAAAGTATTCTTCATTTACATGTAATGAGTGTAAGGGGACTGTGCTGACAAATGTCTTTTTCTACCTAAACCACTTGCGAGCATTCTCTGAGAGTGTAGCTACTATAAGTCAGAGCAATGCCACAAGAATATTGGTCTTTTTGGGTAACACAAATCATGTCAGCTGATAAACTTCCTGAGGATTATATGAGAGCTTGGGAATTTGCTCACCAACATTTTCCCCACAGTTTCAGCAGAATGTTATTTGAATGTAACTGTTCCCACAATTCATTTTAAAAATTTCCATTTTTTAAAAAAAGAACAATTCATTTTAAAAATTTCTATCTGAAATGACTTCTACACTAGAGACTCAGTTTAGGATTTTGATGGCTTTGAAAGGGTAAGTGCACATTGAATCCTATCCATGGGTCTTTCTGTGGACACAGAGTTGGAGCCTGTCTTCTCAAGCTGGGCATGTAGTCTCAAAAAGCATATTTAGTACTGTCCATTTTTTTAACCCCCTGTCAATTTTGCTGAAATCAAAAGGATCAGAGAGACTAGGCACACAGAGCAGGAAGACCAGTAGGCACACACAAATAGTGCATAACACTGAGCACAGAAGCCCAATTTCCATAGGAAAACCAGGGCCAAAATATTCACCTAAATAATTTAATTCTTTGTGATAACAGTGGCCTGCTGTGAGAAGCTAGTGAGACTTCCATAAAAACACTACACTTCTTTTGGTGCAAAGGGAAACCATTAATAATTATGAAGAACACCAAGCTGAATATATCTATCTGTAACATTAATATTTATCAACAAGAAAATCTTCCCAGAAGAGACCGTGCAATGTTTGGGGAAGCTGCTCAGCCTCCTGAGGTGTCCTCAGCTTCAGCCCGTTCACAGTTTAAATGCAGGTGGCTGCCGATGTGGATGGGGTATTTTGAACTGTGCTTCTTGGGAAGGCCCTCTCCGTCTGCAGGGAAGTCAGACAGAATGGGATGATGGTAGCAGAGCGTCTAAGCCACGTGTTTTACCGAACAGAAATAAATCTCTGATATTTTACAGAGGAGAGATCAGATTTTGAAAAAATCTACATCAAATAAATATGCAAAAATGCACTCACATTTTTGCGCTATTGAGTCAGCCTGGTATCACTGCATTCAAACCTGAAAGACACCAAGGCTTCCCGGGAAGGGAGTAAAACCTTCAGCTCCGAAGGGAGGCAGTGATTTTCAGAAGGGTCAGCACCTTGCAAGATGGAATTTAGCTAATACTGTGGTTCATGACCGCAACAAAATGAAAGAGGAAATTACAAATGAAAACACAGAATTTTTGACTGTGATGTTTTAAATCAAAATCTTTTTAATGTTGATGAACACTTCCCAATAACTCAAAACACTGAACACTTAATGGGCCATAGTTTCATTAATCATTAACTCAGTATGTATAAATCCTAACCCCCTGGGGAAGACAGATTTTAAAACAATCATTTCAGACAGTGTGTACCTCTAATGAATGCATTATTTGGGATACTTCCAATACGGTTAATAAAGTAATGTTCATAAAAGAAACAAAGGAATGGATATTTCTGGCCTACCTTAAATGCTTGGACAAATTATTTTCTTGGATAAACACTGTGCATACAAACATGGCCTGGATTAATCCTACCCAAAATTTAAATTCCCTGTTTATTTCAAAGACAAATAGAGTACATCAGGGAAACGACTGACACTGTGCAGGCAAGTGAGCTTCAAATGCACCAACTGTTTCTTGGCAAAGAAGAGATTTCATTGTTTTTACACCTTTGCCTCCTGTTTGGGAAACTTCTGCAGGGTTTTGAAAGAATGGGAATTGTTTCTCCAACTGTGATTACGCTGAAAGCCACAAAACTAACAACTCTTTGAGTAACTAGGCCCTTGTTTCTGTATTTATTTAACGCAGAGGTTAGGTACTCCTTAGGAACAAGGATTTTTGCACTATGTTGTTTTAAATCCATCTAGATTGTCTCTATTTGTAGCTACCACCTTCACAGAAAACATTTTCCTTTAACACTTAAACATTCCCTTTACATTGTCTTAACGGATCACATCTGACCACATCTTAAAGATCTTAAGTCCCCTAAGTATTCTAGGGTGAATAATTCATATTATAGTCAGTTTTATTCTTAAAAGCAGTTGTACTAAATGCCAGTGTAGCATATCTGCCCTATTTAGCATCTTGCCCCAGAGGACAAAAAAATGGGAATTCATATAAAATGTGCAGATTATGTTTTCCTTCCTGCAAAACCACTCTTATCCAAACCAGCACTCTATTACAGGTAATATGCTTTAAGGAAATACATTGACCACGCACCTCTAATTCTAAACTGTGCTAAATCTGATTCCTTGGGGGAAAAAGGAAAGCGGCAATGTGGTGAATTGCTCCTTTGTGATTATGTTAGAAGAACATGTTCTCTCAGCCCTTTATCACCCAGAGTTAGACAGTTAAGCACCAAATATGGTAAAACTTAAGGAAATCATAGCATTGATGTAAAAATGTGGATTAGAAAGCTCTGGAAGCAATTGTTTTGAATGACACTCATTCAACAGCTCTTAAAATAAGGCAGCGGTGCAGATAAAACATTAATTTTGTGGATTAAGCCTCAAATTATAACACTTGTGTGGAGCGGCCATTCCTCTCATCGTGAAAGTTGAATTTCTAAATGAGACAGGATTTAGAAGGCATGAAAGCTGTAAGGGATTAATCATATTACAGTACAGGTCCTCCTTATTTAAAATATAAAGCCCTTGGTCTCAAAAGACACCAAGGACACAAGAAATATGTGAATGAATAACATACCATGTTACAAGTATGCTTGAGTACTGTTGTCAAATTAAACCTGCGCATACCTACTAATGGGGAAAGCTGAAGTATAATAGAACTAGCATCTTTACGTTTTACCTAGCCAAGAGTTAAGATCATCAAAATAAGGGTCAGAAGATTTAAGGGAGTGAAGATTTCTTATTATTTGATTTTTAAAATGTTCTATAATGGTGACAGAGTAGAGACAGACATGGCAAGAGAGACAGTTCTACTTTTTACAAATATATTGGTGTTAATGATTTCAGTTTTGCAAGGCTCCTGGACAGTCAGCAACAGTTACTGAAGAGGCACTGATTCCTCTTAACTCTCTTAAACAGCTGGCATCTAAAGCTAGCTGTAAAACTGAATTTATTATTCCTGTCTTACATGATAAAACCTGTAAGTGGTGAATTCCTTCACAAAGAGCAATCAGGACCTACTTTATGATATGTTCATTTCATTGTCTCCAATAATCTCGGACTCCCTGTTCTTTTACTGACCTTTGCGACCCTGTCTCATTCTTCTGGTCTATACCCCACATCTCCATTGATCTGTAGACAAAGCACTGTCAGGCCGAATCAATACATCATTCCTTGAGCAACAAGACTGGCTTTTGCTCAGTTTACTTTCTTTCTTTCTTCCTTTATATATATATTTTTAAACTGATCGATTGTGCTAGACTGATGTATTGTAAATTGGGGTGTAATTAGTACCTGTCCTGAGGCTTGTTAACAAGGTGCTAAAATATTATGCAGTCATTTTTAGTTAAACAGACAATTTTGAAATTTCAACATTTGTGTGCACGTGACTAAGAAATTCTGTGAAGAAACACAGGGTTTGTGTGTTAAGAAATTCAGAGGACAAAAGATTCTATAAAAATCATGCCCCAAATGGTTATATTGAAAGTTTCTAGCTTGAATTGAAAATGAGAAGATTTGCACTGATTAAAATGAAACACTTAATAAAATTGAAGCATGAAACCTGAATGTCACCAATGAATATAGCTGAGTGTCATCCTCCCTCTCCTTCTTCAATTAAGATCACGATAGCCTGTGATTATGAAAAACTCCTAATTTTATGCTAAGATTACACATATGCTTAAGACTACATAACAACTCTAAAGTTTCTGAAAACATCACCACTTAGCAATTATCAGTAGGATGTATTTGATGCCATCCAGTGCAAAATTTTAATTGCAATATGCTAATTCTATCTGGATAAAAATAACATTATAACGATCTGCCACTCTAGCTGTCTATGGTAAAGCACATCCTTCAGTATCACTAGATCAAGGACAAAGAAACTGCAGATGAAATAGTATATATGTGCTTTTAGAAAAACAGAAAAGCAACAAAAATCTATTTTTTAAAAAATTTCTCTTTGAAAGAACAGAGAATCAGTAGCATCACAAACTTTCTGCCACTAATTACGCATGCCAGCTCTGAACTAGAGCACAACATCCAAAATCCTTAGGTCTGTTTCGGGTTAATGGAGGTTACTGCACTTTTATTCTGGCAAACCCTGCTTGCAGTTCAAGTGAAAGTTCAACGACAAGGCAGACTCTTGTTTGGACACTGGTGCTATTCTCGGCTTCTTCCCCTCTCGCATCCTGGCTTGCCTCCTTATTTATATTTGGCCAAGTGAGGAAACTCTTCCCACTTGGCCACAGCTATTTTGCTGACTGCTTCCCCCACGCCCTCCTGTGCCTGCTGGGGAGCATCCTTCAAGCATCAACGGAGACCTCAAATTTCCTCACCAGTGATTATGCTATTCCTCCACACTGTTCCTCCCTAAGGTCTTCTCCAAGCCGGTGGCCTTGCCTTCTCGACACAGGTGCTTCGGGACACCCACCTGGAGATGCTTTATGGAAAGAGGTTGGGCTCAGCAGTTCCACAGACCCACTCGAGTGCAGCGTATTCGGTGCCCAGAGGAGGCACCGAACCACTAGTCACCACCAAAGTCTTCACCAGCAAACTCACATATATGCTAGGCTAGCGCGTGCGCGCTCCCCACCCAAGAGACGTCTTCACAAATGGACTGTCTTTGTCCCCTCCCAGCACCCACTGTTATGAACTCATCCTTGGCAATCGCATTAATTCAGGTCCTAACCCCGCAATGTTTACTCGGGAGCAGGAAAAGCTGCCTGAGAGGCAGAGGGGATATAGCAGAAAGCTAATCCATGAGTCATGTAATTACATCAGACTCTCTGCTCACATTGAGAAACATAACTCTTTAATAACTGCTGTGGAGGGAAGGAAAATGCAAACTTCATTTCAATAAGCAGTAACTGCTTCAGTATGAAGGCCGCGGGGCTGTGCGTTGCCGTCCCGCCGCTGCGCCCGCAGCGAGGTGCCCCCCGCGCGGCTGCCCCCGAACCAGGAGCAGTGCGGGGGCAGCTGGAGACGCTCTCCAAACGCACCCGCGCTCCTCTAGCTACAGCCCTTCTTGTTCCCACCAACCTGCGGTGGCATTTCATGGAGGCCCTCAGAGGCCTCGCTCTGTGCGCGTGAAGGACGGAGCTCCTCACGGCTTTCCAATGAGCCGTGGAGTTTCTGTTTTGTGCCCTTCTCCTTTGTAGGATGGTGTGCGGGACAAGAACGTGAGGAACCACCAGCGATTGCAAATAATTTTGCCTGGGTAAGCTCCTGGGAGAGATTATGAAATACGGTATGTAAGCAAAATACCAAAAGAAATAAGGAGAGAGAGATCAGGACAATTGCTGAAGAGAAAAATATCTAGTTGAGAACACTACTTTAATAAAGAACCTGAGAATTATAAATATCCTGCCAAGTCTCTGCAACTCTGGAACCTTATAATTTTCAGGTTACCTTCATACTCTTTGATGTATTTCTATGCCTTAAAAAATTTTAATTAAAATATTAAAAAAATCTCCTCTACAGTGTGATTAAAACCTAGGGATTTTAGGAATACATACTTCTCACAGCATTAGCAACAAAATGACACATTTTCCAGAGTTATTCTGCCCTGTCTTTTTTCCTGTTTTTTTTTTTCCTGCAGCCAGTCTATTCACCACAACAATAGATCAAATATAGACAACCTGCTTTTTATCATTCAGTGTTATGCTTTGAAACATCCATCAGTGGAAATGACCCCATTGATTTTATTTCTAATCTTTTGGTTGAGAGAGGGAAAAAAAAGAGATAAGGCTGAAAATGTATGCATCTGTGCATGAGAACATGGACTTGGACTTTGAAATAAACTGTCTTCTCTATTTCGTATCTCTGTTTTTAAGCACTCCTACTTTCCTGAACAATATTCTGAAAACATATATTTTTTTTCTTCTTTAGTAGCTAGTTACATCTGACTAGTTAAGATAATTTTCCATTATGATTTGCAAAAGATAGTTTTATGTTCTGACTTTTTGCTTCATTTTAGTTTAGAAATAATATACATGAAATAAGATTTTTAAACATGCCACCTGTATGAAAGAATCTTGTTTGCATGTAACGCTACCTGGGTACGAGTTTTCATGCTGTCAGAGAAACTGGAAAGGACACAAAACTGGACCCTTTTGGAAGTGATTCTTTTTAAATTCTTCCCGTGAAAATGACAACATATGTAGGAACATATACACACATATGTATGATATCCTAGATTTAGAGAAAGACAGCATGGCATAGCAATTTTTCCATTCCATTTCAAATCCAGAAAACACGAGTCTCTAGCTGTGAATGTAGAAATGTTTATTTCTTTTATAATCCCCCTCTTTTCTTTCCCTCTCTCTGCATCTAATCAACCTTCAGCTTAACTTGTCAGCTTCCAGGGCTGTAACGTAAACTCTGAAGCCTTCAGCAACAGAGAAGGCGAATCCGAGCGCGCACGCTACCTCGTGCATCACACGCACACCCTCCTGCAGCACAGCTCGACTGTGAAGCGTTTCAGCTCTCGCCCAGCCAACAGCATCTCGTCTTCTTCGCCAAACGCAGAGCCAAAAAGCCCACGAGTTTTTGCTGTGCTCTGACACTGATCGGGTCCTTCTCTACCTCTACCCATTGGTCTTGTCACTCGGCTGGGGCTGGGCCGTGGCCCTGGGCCGTGGGAAGGGGCTCCAGGCACGAGGCCAGGCACGGAGGGCAGCTCCATCCAACCCTCTCCGCCAACCTGCGCCAACGTCCACAGAAGGGCCTGTCTGAACAGCTAACCTACCCCTTCATCTCTCTCTCATCCATGGGTATGTCCTGGGATGCTTTAATGCACTTAGTCCCAGGTAGTTGTGTGCAGCTGTGGCACAAAGCTGCCCAAAGAATCACAAGGTGGTTTGGCCAGCCAGGCAGGAACGGGACAACGCGCAGGACAACCGCCTGTGTATGGATTATTGGAGAGCCTCGTTTTCAAGAGCCAGTGTCTCTGGTTCAATACAGTTTATGGGTAACATAGCATATGTATGCATGTGATTTTGTGTTCAGCAGCCCTCCTTTTATGAAGCTTATTCCCACTGGAGTGAACTCGAATATTACCAAACTCGGAAAAAATTTAAGCCTCTGCCATATAAAAGAATGCCTTAAGAAACTAAAGAAAGAAAAAGCAAAACAAAAAGCAAAACAATGTTTGCTTCTTAAACTTTACATATTAGATTTTCCTCCTTTCTTTTTTAGTCTCCATTTTAAACGGACACTGTAAGGATCTTCCACAGTTACGAGACTAGTCAGTGCAACCATATTCACGTGTGACAAATAGAAGGTATAACACCACAAAGAATATTTATTGTCATAGCCTTTTGGTAGTTTTAAAGCTAACTAAAAGAATTAAGTGTGCTGAAACGTTTTGCTGGCTGCTCAAATGTTAGTGCTAATCACCAACAAATACATAAAATCAGGAATTCGTATTCTTAAGTGCATTGAACACGGAAAACAAAACTGTCTTCCTATCAGAATTACAAATTATATACTGATATTTGGGAGAGGAAGGATTCTTTAAAACATATTACATGTTAAATCTGCAAACTTCTCCAAACAGATACAAGCTGACCAGTTGCTTCAGGTGAAAGGAGTCAACAGAACGGCAGATGCGGAGGCTGCAAGCGTGACAGTTGGGGAGCAAATGTTTTACAGATCCAAGAGCCTGCTGTGCTTTTTTGTCTATTCTTCTTTTCGCCAGTAGTGACTATCCAGATTTTATCTGCAGGAAAAGTCCGCAGTTTCAGCCTTGGGTAGCTGCTTTCCCTCCTGTGCAGCCAACTGTCAACACGGAACATTTCCTCCTGCTGGGAGGATCCTACATGCAACATATTTCACGGCCACTAGCAATGGGGTTTCATTAATCAGCCTATAGGAGGTGCTGAAAAAAGGCAGGGACACAGAGAGAAAAACAGAGTAGTCTGAGCTGAAGATTTATGGTAATCCAAGTATCTTCTCTAGAAAGTAATCTCAGTAGATTTGGATTAGTATAAATCCAGTGGGTCAGCTAAAGCCCAAATACCTTGGTGTGTTTTCCAGGCTTAGACTTTAAATGAAGCCCTAACAACTATGCACAGACCTAGGTCCCACTTTCCCAAATGCCTTCATCCCAAAAGGATCTGAAGAGGCTCTCCTAGTCCACGGTCAACTGCAAAGTCTCCGGAATTACTGTCTAAAAATGAATTATCCTGCACTGCTGCTAAAAATGATTTAACTACTTATTATTAAAAATGATGTAACTGCTCACAAGCAGTGTCTTACAGGCACTGCAGAAAGTTAAATTCTGTGTAACAACATGGTTGAGATGATATATTGGTTGAAGGATTAACCTGTTTCAGCACTTGTCCATGGTAACTATTACCACGTAAGATGGGCAGGAGTGGAACGGGCAACAATATCTTCACATGTTTGTGCCAGCAGCAAAGCTTCATCACTTTACTTCTCCTGTGGTTAGCTTGGTCTAAAGTGCTGAATCTTTGCTCCAAGATTCAAGAATTACCCTGGACTCGCTTCAGCTACACAGTGCTGACGATAATCCTTCTTCAGCGCCGTGGCACTGACGATTTACGTCTGCGCTGGCTCATTAATTATGGCCCAGCCACATTCCTGAGCCCTGAAACGCTGGCGCTCCATCTTCCGCGCGGCTCCTGGCACTGTTTTAGACTGGACCGGCACTTCTCCGAGTGCCTCCTGGCCACGGCTCAGGAGGCTGCGTTGTGCCGGCCTCGCTGCCGGCGAGAGGCCGTTTCCAGGCCTTGCTCCGCACACCGGGAGGTTCCCTGCGACGGGACCGCTCCAGGGAAGGTGGAGCGGAGCGCGGAGCCTCCCGAGAGCGCCTCGCGCACCAGCAGGGATGGAGCCCCAACGGCTCCTCGCAACACGCAGGAAACGGGCAGGGCTTCAGCCGTGACTGTGAAGCAGCCAGTGGAAGGCGGCAGCACAACCAGTTGCCAGCGCTGGAGTCTGGGCTCTCGTGCTGGTGTCCCATGTATCAAGTCATCAGCTGGTAAAAATCAGATTAAATCCCGAGGAATGCAGAAGCCTACCCAGTCTGCTATTTACACTCACTCAGTTAAGCCTTCTAATTCTTCAAGACAGCCTTTTCTCATTTGGAAAAAAAAAATGCATTTGGCTTGTTCAAGTCTAAACTTTATCTCAGAAACCAAATGTTTAAAAAGTATGTTTGTGCACCCATTTATTTTCCTCTTCAATTTTGTACTCAAAGTAACTTTCCCCATTTCCAAGCCCCATTACATCTACTTCACCGAGCTAAATTTTCCATCTCTACAGTAGCCTTAAAAAGTAGAAATAAATATAAAATTCTACACTATCTTGGCTTCCATTTTCAAGGTTAAGTAGTATATGATATATTTCACACACTAGCAGGAATTGTGAGTGACAGCAAAGTCAAAATCTTAATTAGAGGGAATATAAACATAAGATTCAGATATCAGCAATAACTCAATATAGCTTAATTATGCTCCTTTTTTATATTTTCATCAGACATTAATAAGAGCTCTGCTGTAGTGTAGGTATATACATGGCCCTACAAATTAAAGAGGCATCTTTAGATAATCAAGATCATAAAAGACAATCAAAAGGAAACAAGAAATTAAGCTGCTTCAGGTATTTCTGATAGTATGTAGTTTACTATGGAGATGTATATGAAGGAGACATCAAAACTGGCTGTACTGGGGAAAAACACAGACCATGAGGCTTCACACAGTAGCATGGGTGTTTTTCTGGAGTACTGTGAGCCACATATTCATCATCTGTGCCACAGAACTTTGAGATTTGGTCCGTAGATTGTCAAGTATGAAATCCCACTCATATATTTTGTTTTAGCTTTTTGCATGTTTGGAGAAGAAGTGTTGCCTGGTGGGCAGGACTGCAGACGGTGCAACAGTGGCTGCTGCTGCTGTCTTGCTTCTGCGGACCTGCTGAGCGAGCACCAGAAACAGTTTTTATTTACCTGTGTTTCCATTTCCCTATCAGTAAAATAGAAAAGTGATGCTAATCTCTTCTGGAAAGTGTCTGAAGATACACTGATTGAAAATGAATATAGACTCACACAGGATTTTCACTACAGGAATGGAAGGGACACCTTGGTAAGAGAAATATACACAAAGATGCTCTTTTAAAGAGGGTTCCTAATCCACAAACAAGTTGGATGTCTTGAAACAACAGCTAGTAACAAATAATCCTCTTTTACATTTCCCACAGCTCATCCTTCTAGGAGAGGGGGTTTGGCTGAAGGCCGGTGGTGAGAAAGAGATGGAGCAGTCACAGTGTGGAATAATAAAGGCAACACACAGCAAATTCCTGGCTAATTAAGTGGTATCTCCACAGGAGCTTTGGCTATGCAAGGGGAATGCTTGAAATTAAGGACGAACTAGAAGCATCTTCCCCCAAATTCAGAATAATAAAATACCTCTTATCTACCACTCAGTTGCCAGACGTAGTTTCATTTACCAATATTCTATTTGAAACCGTTGTCCCAGAGACTAAAGGACAACCTAAAGTGACCATAAAATGAAAGGGGAGAAAAGCTGGGTTGGTTGCAATGAAGAAGCTTACTTGTAAAAAAAACCCCACAGGAATAATATTAGCGCTCACAAGTAACTCAGGTAATCAGACCCCTCCAGAACCACAGATAGTCCCTGACTTGGAAAGGCAAATCTAGGAAAGACAAACTATGACGCTGCTCCTGATTAATCATTTTATCATACTAAATACTCTTGCTGAGATTATCACAAAAAATGGTGAGTACGTCAGCTTCTTCTTAAGAAAAAGTTTACACAATCTGTCTTCCAGTACCTCGACTGATTCTATCAGCTCAAGGTAGAGCACCCTGCAGTTCGGCACTTTGGTGCACCTTGGTGCCAAACTGCAGTTAAACAGCTGACCTGGAAGTGGGATACTGATGGAGTCATTTGCTGTCTCCATATTTTGATATCACAAAAGATTTATTTCACAAATAACATAGCCAAGGTTGTGAGTAACTCCCCTTACAGAAAAGCTGGAATTCACTGAAAGTTTCTCTAATATTTTTCCTTATGGGTATTAATTTCATTCTTATCTCATGCATATGCAGTGATAATAAGTAATGCAAATTTAGATGCTGTCTTTTATTCTCAGAGCACTGCAAGAACTTGTATTTAAATATGTACACACACAGTGAGACCAATATTGACATTCCCACAGAAATAGATGCCCGTGTGCTGGTTATTAGACCGTTTTGTTACAAGAGCTCACACTTCGACAGAGGCTTCTGTGAGCACTTCCTGTACATGATATCTGGGTGTTTAATATTCAGTACTGCACAGTTCTCTACCAGTATCTAAGATCTGAGACATTGTGCAAAATAGAAAATAGAAAATTACATATTATATTATTATTATAGGTTGTATGTTCTATACCAGCAAGTTAGAAACACAGTGTAAAGAGTGAAATTTGCTCTGGACTTCAGATATTTTTGGAATGAATAGCTATACAAAATAGACATAGCCTAGGCTATGCCATTAAAAAAATCGCTCTTTGTGTAGCAAATGACGACATTAGCAGCATGACCACTGGCTAACTAGCATGGCACCTACAAAATAACAGATAGCAAAACCACCAGACCGACGACTTAAACATCCCACATCTGAGGCTCGAAACAAAAATGAAGCCGTTTTTAGGCTTTACGTTTTCTCTATGTCAACTGCACTACACACCTAGTCTTTTTTCATGTATGTTTACAAAAATCATTGTTACAGCCATGTGACTTTCTGTACCAAGCCACATATCTTTACTATGGGATGCCTCATCCGCTTGGCTGACAACAATAACAGGATAAGGAGTGAAGAATACAAAGATTAAGAACAATTTAAATAACTAGCATATAATCAATGGGTTTTGAATCTGATAAGGATTCACCCAAGAAAGCACGGTCGACAATTTCCTGTGTCAGTAAAACAGTGGGAAATTAATTTCAAGGTATGAGGTGCTATATCCTGAAGATGAGTTGGCTCCTTTTTTCTTGCTTAAACTTTATGCTTGACATAATGAATGTGAATTACGATTTATTCCTCTTACACTTTCTCAGACGCTACTCATGAAATGTGTCCCAAGCCTCATGCATGCAATGCAATATTAACTAAACAGTAAAACTTTTGCAACTACAACGTGGGAAGCAGTCTGAATCAATGGAAGCGCACGGACATTTTCAGATGCCACTTGAAAGTATTAATGACACGCAGTCATTTGCTGACGATATGTCGATTCCTTCTCCAACGAAAATTACTGCCCATAAATCAAGCAAACATTTACAGGAATCTGCAAATGAAACAGCTAAATCCATGATGACAGGGAGCCTCATAAAAGCAGCCCATTTATTCCCTCTGAGCACTCATCCCCACCAGAGGGATCAATAGGAAACCTCATACAATATACTTCTAAATGTCATGCTGCAAATCCTCTTTGCATTTATGCAGAAGGAAAAGCCCCTCCTCTAGTTTTAGAAGCTGAAATAAAGTAAAAAGCATATTAAATGTCTAAAAGACAATAAATCTAAGGAGAAATCTTTTATTTTTAGGCTTGGGATTTTACTACCTATTCTTTTAGAACTTAAGGATCGTGACACACATAAAGAGTCCAACTAGAAAAACAAAGTGGATGACAGGGAACATAAGAAACTTATCTATCATTCTGAAATGCTTAGAAAAATATGTAGTATTCCATTTGGTGATATGGGATTGAAGACAATCAAGACAACTTGCTAAAACAGGCAAAGCAGGTTAATTCTTCAAGCCACAGAAGGCACCAACAGACATTTGAAACAGGATGGCACAGTCGAGCAAAGTAATGTGGTTGGAAAAGCAGGGATAAATGTCAAAATCACCATCATCATCTATCTCCTTTTTATAGCTAAAACAATCAATCAAAGAGGTATATCAACTAAGATAAAAGAAGAAGAAGAAGAAAAAAAAACCTCTTGGTAAAACCTCTGGTAAAATTCTGGGGGTGAGATCCAAAGCACATCAGAACTACTATATTTGGTTTGGTGTTTATCTGCACATAAATGTTGAATAGTACAGTTTGACTACATCTTCTCACCCTTTTTATTTGTTTATTTTTTTGACTGGCATTTTGGATTGGTGTGGAACCACGACTATCAAAAATCCTTCCAGAAGAGGGGTCTAACTATGCTTTTCCTTAGTGTAAAGCTAGACGTGAAAAAAATATATATATATTGACAGAAGCAACAGATCAGTTTGCAAAGTTCAATAGGTATGAAAAAAAAAAAAAGATTATTAGTTAATAATACTCATACTAATTTGCAGCTATTTGGAAAACTAAGCCATTTTAACAGGTATATGCCTGAATATGATGTGGCTAGCATAAAAAAATGAACAGTCTAAGAAAATACCTTCTGGGATGAAAACTAATTTTATTATTGATTTAAAATACATTTGTTTGTTTGTTTTTAAATAGGAAGGATAATTATTTCTACGTAGTTAGACAAATCTAATGAGTAGTTAAACCTATTCATCCAACAATGAAATAGCCTCCATCAATTGAAATACCCCTCATGCAAACAGAATATGTATCCTGAAGGACAGAGATCAGACGCAGCTCAGCAGGGCCTCTTTTCTGCTTCATGAAGGCCAAAATGCTCCTAAGGAATAACAAAATGTTATTCCGAGGCTGCTCTGGCAGGTGCTATCACACATTTTAAAATTGATACTACGTTGTCCTGCCCGCGCGAGAACTCATCTTCTCCGGTTGCGCACGCCTCTCCCGAGGTATCACATGGGAAGCTCTTAGAGAAGAAAAAATACTAATAACAAAAGCTCCGCGCAAGCAGTTGGAAGCGAGCGAGGAGAACAAATTTAATCCCCCTAATCCCTTGTCAATTACAAGGAACGTCCTACTGCAAAGTTGTATCCACCCTGCCGCTTGCAAACCCGCGGAAAACCAGGCGATGCCTTCCCTTCCGTGGCGGCTTCCCACTTGGCTCGTCTTCGCCGCAGCACCCTGACAGGATTAGGAGTGCGGCTGGGGCTAAACACGGGCATCAATTTTTAAAAGCTGCTCTAAAAATGGCAGCGCTTCCCGAGCTGTGACAACGCTCTGGTCCAGGGCACGGCCTGAGAGGCAAGAGGCCAGCGGGATAGCGCTGGGATTAGCCCTAATTACCTCATGTTTCACCTTAATTAACTACTGATACAGAAGGCAAACTCCGCAGGATCTGCGGAGAGACCTTAGGCCGGCAGGCAAGATACCTAAGCCGGCATTGTTTACACATGATAATCTCTCTTTTGAATTTGCTTTAATTGCTCCAAAAGATTAGGTGCAGGATATGCACAGCATATTGATTAGCAATGCTAAGTAGATATACTATAATTTTCATACGTGTGCTGTGCGCACAGGGCAGGGTGTTTTAGAGGCACATTTTTCATTAGGCGCCTGTCAAAGGATCCGCATCTAACTTTGGTTAAGACAACATCAATCACGATGAAGAAGAAGAAGAAGAAAAACCCTGGTAACATGAATGGAGAGAGAAAAATAATATATGAAAAAGCGATCATTGCTGTGTTGCAGGAGACACCCGCGTGCGCCTGCATTGTGAGCACTAATCCCCTCCCGCACGTGTCTCCGGCTGCAGCAGCAGCAAATTGGAAGCAGAGGGGGAACAGCAATAAAGCGGGCAGAAAGTAACATATATTTTAAAAACAGATCACAAGGTTGTCTTGTTTCTCGCCTCACCCATCCTTCACTCTTCAGAGGCTGCATTCTTTTTTCTGTCAGTTCTCATCTGCTCTTGGCAGGCCTGCAAGATTACTGGATCATTACATTTAGCACAACTTTAAGAACAAACTGATTATAAAAGCTGTTTAAAAAAAATATAATGGCCAAACCAAGTAAATATGTTCCCTGCCATGAGCAGCTATTTTCCATGCTGACAGAGAAATGCATTAAAAATTGCCTTCTTAGTTGCTCTGTTTTATAAACAACAACAAAACAAAATACGAGCCTTCAAGGCTCCTCTGACCTGAAATACATTTGGAGAATTAGGAATTTATTTCTTTAGAAAGGTAACTTTGATTTAATGTAGCACATAAACTGATCAAAACAAAACATGGCAACAAATTATAGCATAGCATAAAGAGTAGGGAAATATTTATGTCAAAAGGCTGGAATCTTAAATCAAATGCATTGCCTAAAGTCTTAACTGAGCTTTAATGCTCAAGACCCAAGATTTCATCTGCACTGCAAATATCAGTGAAATTTATGAAATAAAGTTATTCTTGCGAGTAGAATTTTACTCCAACTTTAATGATCAAAAGAACCTAATAAAAACTTGAGGATATGTGGAACTATTTGAGTCACGGCCCTTTTCTCTACCCGTCCTTTTACAATATTTGCATGCTTAATAAGTTATATCCAGGTTTATCCTGCTTTCTTAAGAGACAATTTCCCAGAGAGTTTTACTATTCCCTTAATGTACTTTTTTAATTCACTGCTTCATTTAACCGCTGGAGCCACGGCACGGACATGCCCCCTGCCCGCCGGCGAGGGCCCACAGATCCCTCGCTCCGCACGGGAGGCGGCCGAGGAGCTGCGAGCTTTCCCTGGCATCTCCCTTGCGTCGCGCGGCGGAAGAGCCGCCTTTCCGCGCAGGGCAGGGCAGGGCAGTTTCACTGGCCACTGCTGCCCATCCCGGCTCGTGGCTTTGCTTCACCCCCGGTGTCGTCTTGCGCTCAGAGCAAAGGCTCCTGACTGCTCGCCGGGCGGATGAGCTTTCCTAAGACATCTGAATAGAAACGTGAATACGTAGAAGAAGTTAGTCCGAGGCCGTATGGCAAACACCTCTGCTTTGCGTAAACCTAGTATTTATATAAAGGTGGCAAACAGTTGCTTTGACTTGTTTTAGAAATACGGTTAAGCTGTTAATGCTCCTTTCAAGGAGCCTTTCAAGACTCTGGACCTGTGCTTGCTGGTGGAGAAAAGAGCGCGAGGGAAAAATTTAAAAAACAGAGCTTATTCACACACAGTGTCATACAGTAATTGTTTTTTTTAATCAAACCATAAGGAAGCCCAACTCTTAAAAAAAAAAAAAGAAAAATCAAAGACATACAGGAAATGGAAAATGTCCTATCTTTTTTCTTTGTAAACGAGCACAGCAATAGATTTTGCTTTTCTCAAATGACAGCTTCAAAATATTTCAAATGTATGTGTTAAAAGTTCCAAACACGACTGTGTAAATTGCAGCACTTCTCACATGTGATCAGATTTGTTTGTTCATATGTTCAAAAAAGCAAAGCACTCTTTTCATCTCAGTGTAGGTTTTCTATTTTTATATAAAAGGGCAGAAGGGCTATGGTTTTATCATATATTTATGCATAGCCTAATCAGGCCTTTTTGATGGTCTGTTCTTTGAATATTTATTACTGGGCTAATTATTGGGCTTAATTATAATTCTGCATACTTTTAACACAGAAAAACTTGGCCAACATGTTAAAACAAAACAGCATTGGCAAGTGTGGAAAAGTAACCACGTTTTCAAATAAAATAATCTTTTCGTGAAAAGATCGCAACAAGAAGGGATTACTTGAATACCTATAAGGTAAAATCTCGCCTTCGTTGGACTCGGAGGTCAGGATTTCTTCCAGCGACCTGTACCGCTGGGTTATTTATCTTCTGGGAGAGTATTTGGCCTGCAGTTAAGCGATGTCACGCTGTGGCCTCATCAGCTCCCACACGCTCAGCGTGGAGGGGCTAAGAACGCACTTCAGCGCGAGATCTCCGCTGGGGCTGCACACACGGTGCTGCCCACTGCCCTCCAGGGGCAGTGGCACTGACCCGGCGGCCACCGCGCGCGCAGGGCGTCCGTACAAACGTGCGACAAACCAATGGTCCCATCAATTGAGGAACTGGACCCTGCGAAACTGAACGTCCTCACATTTCTGTGCGTGTTCTCATGCTCTTCTGTGGTAAATGCTCTGTAAAAAGCTCTTTGCAGTTCCAACCTTTTCAAAGACAACCAGAGCCGGGTACCTGATGGATCAGCTATTACTGAGAATTTCAAGAAACTAACACACCACTGAAAATTCAGCATATGCACAAACTGGATCACAGAGCACATCTTAGAAACATAACCATGTTTTCTGATAGACCATTGGGCTTGTTTATAATTATTTTACCGTCTTCCCTCACCTGCCCAAGTCCTTTGCTATATCAGCAAAAATATTTTAATAAAAGAGAAAAAAAAGGAATTTAAAACATTTTTTTAAGTAAAAACTAATAAGCTGACAGGCTAAGTCTATTAGTCAGTTGGAAAACAGTGGAACATTTAAAAAATATCTAGCAGTTCTCAATGGAACACTTTTAATGAATCCTGGCTCTTCATATAGCACAATGACATTTGAAAAGGATCAGCTCAGACTTAAAAAGCAAAACACGGAAAGTCACAGAGGAAAAAATGGTATTCATTAACCAAAGGATGGAAATTCACCTCTAAGTATAACCTAGGAATGCCTTTGGCACAATAAAGCAGATTCTCTGTGCTGTAAATTTAGTGACACAAATGTGTACCTTAACAGATGTTAAGAAAATAATAGCAGAGTCTTTACATGATATAGAAGAAAAGGCGATCAGAACCAAAGCACCAATACTAAACCAAACTACCAGCTTTTGGGCTTACTGGCCTCATTCCGAAAGATGCTATAGGAAAGATGTGATTGCAAATTAGGAGAAAACAAACGCGAGTTGAAATGGCAATAATATGCAGGTTTCCCTGCAGATATTATATTGAAACTTTTCCTAAAATGTGCTCCTTTGGCAAAAACCCTAGTGTTTTCTTGATTTCATTGAGAATCTAAACAAAAGTAACTTTGTCAAGACTGGAAAGACGCTGCCCATCTCCTCACTTTGCATTCAGCCTTTGCATATGTTCTTCCTTTGCCAGTAACTGGGCTTTTAAGAAGAAGGTATAAGAAAAGCAGAATTTATATCTATCTATATCTCAGTTGAAAACACAAATTACCCCTCCATGCACAGTTAGGCCTGTTTCTCCATCAGATTAAAGCTGCAGGATGCAGTACTAGAAAACACATCTTCCCTTTGACACAGAGTGGTGGGAGGAATCCCGGCTCCCCCTTGGCAGGGGCTTCTCCTCCCCACACGGTCCCCACACTGGCAAGGCCAGGGGCTCCCCATCTCCTACTGCAGCAGCTGGAGCAGGGAGGGAGGGAGCTCTACAGAAATAGCAGGTAATTTGGGAAAATATTAAGGATAGAGTAATAAATATAACCAGGCCCAATTATTTTGGCCCGTTCTTCACATGAAATTTGGTTTAGTGCAAAGTCAGCTCCTGGATTTCTATTTCTGTGAATGAGAGAGGTAATATTTCAGGTGTGCCTCATCTCCATCAACAACTTCATGCTTATTGAAATTATGTTTTCCTGCCTGCTAACTGATGCAAAAACTGCGGTGCTGAGATTATCAGAAATTTGAATGTCTGTGCAGTGATGGATTTTTGGAAATTGGGCAGGCTTTGCAGCATGCAGTATCCAGCCAATATGTAAATTTTGCTATTACATATACTAGATAAGCGAACGAGAGATGTATCACTTCAAATTCGTTTCTGGAGTAGAAATCCCCTAATATTACTGACAAGGTAACATTGCAAGCACCATACATAATCAAACAGATGAAGTAAGAGAAATCATGAAAATCAAGTTTTGCAGATCCACTTTTAACTACAGAAAGCAAAATTTAAACAACTGCTAATCCCAAGCCATGTCTTCTTAAAGAAAAAAATAAAATAAAAGGAAAAAATAAGATATCCCTTAAAGTGGGAAAGACAGAGGAGTTTCCTTACTGGTCATTTCATTTTCGTGACTGGGTTAGGAATCAGTACAACTGCTTTGCTGTTACTGCAACTGCCAGAAATGCTGCGTAAACACTCTTTTCAGCGCCTGTATTATTGCACCAGGATTTTTTTTTCTTCAGAATAGATGAAATTGTCTCTCCATTCATACATTCAACAATAAGGTTCTAATTATTTAAGAATTATTTCTAACTCTCTAACAAGAAATTCAGAAATTGGCTAGGTCACTTAGGACAAGAGAAACAATACAAAAAGGAGCGATTCCCAGAAACAGAAGGAAAAAATATAGTTTGAACAGCGAATAAAATAGTGAAAGGAAAATAATCTAAAATTAGTAAGCATAAGGAGATGGAAAGACTTCAGAACAGTATTAATAATAAAAAAAAAGATGTTCATTTGAAGAGATGTCCACAAAAAGTCTGTAATTTACATAAAGTGGTGTCAAGCCGCAAAGCCCAGATGGCTATAGTTCCTCTCTATGCTGCTGTACTGTGGCACCAGTTAAAAACCAAACCTGTATTATTTTGTGTGCTACATTTTAGAAGAAAGACACTGATAGTAAGACAAAGACTATTTGGGGACTGCAAAACAGCTGTTAGGAAAAGATTTTTAAATCCTGATTCAGAAGGAGCAAATACTTAAATAAAGCTTGAGTATCTGCTATAAATGAAAGGCCCATCTGTTTATTAAAGTAGATATTAAACTGATGACTACATTTTGTATAACATAGCTAAGAGCTATAAGGAAACAAAAAGGAAGGAGGAAAAAGAAGTCTCAAGAAGAAATTAGAAGGATCACAGCTGACAGGAAGATACATTAGACTCCCCTCTCCTGGGATGCGGTAGAAAGTCAGGCCCTGCAACTTTTAAGAGCAGAATGGACAAATCACTAGAAAATGTACAATAGGGAACAATCCTTCACAGGTAATGAGATGGGAAGCAAACTAACTGAGTTTTTTTCTTCTGCCCGTACTTTCTGCAATTGATCCCGTACCACTTAGCGGCGGCCCCAGAAATTGATCTGCACCGTTACTTAGGCAGGCCGGGGAGGGAAAGGAGGGAGGAGCAGGAAGATGCCGGTGACGCGGCAGCCCTTATCTCTGCACGGGGATGAGCGGTGGTTGCTTCTGTGTCCGGACTGCGCTCGTCCATCTCCCCACCGCGGTCGTGTTTGCATCCGGGGTCAGTGATCTCTCCCCAGAGATCAACACCGGCCAGGTGCCCACGACGCCGGAGAGCTCTCGGTTCGCGAGGCAAATGCTCAGGAACCACTGCTGACTCATGGAGGGAGAAGGCACAGAGTCTGCCGGGAAAGGGCTGCTCCTCCTCTCCCAGGGTTTCCTGAAGCCCCACAGCCCCACACACCTACCAAGGCTTAAATGGGACGGCTAAGGCTGAGAAGAGGTTAGGTTGGCAATGCGTGAAACGTATAGACAACAAGTCTATGTTGCTTGTTTGCAGATCTACCATGTGTAGTTCCCAGAAGCCATAGTAGGTGGCAAGTCAAAGGCATCAAGCTACACAGCGAGGCAGCTCCAGCACTCTAGCGTCCAGACGTGCTTCCAAGCTCCAGGACACAAATGGACCAAAGTTAAAGTCCCAAAAGACAGAACAGAGGAAAAAGAAACCTAGGAAAGCTGTAGTTTAAAAATGCTACGTTCATCTGCTCTGAGCAAAGCAATTGTAGCTTTTCTTCGGTGACACAGTCTAACCAAAGCAAACTAATTTCTGCCAATGTATTTTCGGCTGCATTACACTTTCTTAAAGATGAACCTTAAAGATCATTCAGAAGCTTCAGATCATGACTACGGTAATGCACAAAACACTTTATAAACTGATGAGGACCTACTGCACCTCCAGGTGAACTGCACGATCATCTTCTGGGCCGCGCGCCAGCTCTGCACGCTAATTACGAGATAATTTAAGGCTGGCACCCTCTGTGAAATGCCCACCTGGAAACATGACGACACTTTCACTTGAGGAGGCAAACAGCATTTCTTCTTCCAAAAGGTCTAATAAAATTACTGCAGAAAGTAATTCGGGTTGTACATATATGGTCAGATATTTTCTTTTTAGCTATTTATGGCTATGTATATCCACCCAGAAAAGGACAAGTTTAAATTCATATATCATTGAACAGGATATAATCCATGTGTCATTGAACAGAAAATAACCTATGCCCGGTGTATTTTTTCACAGTATCAAAGTTAATCACAAGCAGCTTTGCTCAAACTCTATAAAAATAATATTTAGTTATGATATTTCCTTGTACCAATTATTAGATCACGTTTATGTGACACTGACACACATACTTGTCTCTCGCTTTGGCCACTTGGACGCTTGATGCTTGAGATCTGCCACCATTATGTGGGACTGATTACCCCTCACAGGCCAGCGAAGAAAATCCTGAAAGTTATTCAGCCTTTAGCTCCCCGGCTAATATAACACGGCTTGACCAGAAAAGTGTTCCCATTTGCCTTGCTTGCCTCACAATACAAAATAAAATTGGCAAGATGAAGACAAATGGCACAATAGGCTCCTGCTGATTGGCTAAAGTTATTTTGTGTATGTTGGAAGATGTGGGACATCCATCCTAATTGGCGTCGCACGGAACGGTTCAGCAGCTGTGGCGGTGCCAGAGCAACGCGCCCGCCGCAGGGCCACGGCGCGAGGTCGCCAGGAGGGGAGGGCCCTGCTGGTCTCTGACATAGGGCCGATCTCCTCTACACTCTGCCGCTAAGACATGTGATACGGGGGACCGTGGAGCCACGCACGAAGATCACGAGCTCGATGTGTTGAGCGGGTTGAACGAGAGCGCGAAGGCAGAGTTTCTGGTAGTTTAATTAACGGTTTATGTGGTAAAACTATCAACTGATGTGAACACAGGAATAGAGAGAGAACTACTGGTGACAGAATCGAGGGTCGTCCTCAACACGAGCATGAGGCAGGCCACAGGCAAGAAATGGCACGTGGCAGTTAACAGAACTTCTGCCTGTAGATGTAAACTTCTCTTCGGATAAAAAGTATCCAAAGCAGAATCAGAAAACAGACAACCACGGCTCTAAGTCAGTTCGGCATCTTACGGATTTTCTGAATGAGCTTATTCTAAAGTTTTTATTTATTTATTTATTTATTTATTTATTTTGCTAAAGGAAAGTTTAAGAGTTGCTGCTAGAAATCTGAAAGCGCTGATTCACACTTGTTCGGTCTCAACTCGTCAGGTAAATACAGCTGAGAAAAGGTACTGTGGTGCCAAAAATATTTAAGGGAGGTTGAATCATTTTAAGAGCATGGAAACAAAACTGTACGTCAGTGAGCAAAGACACACATATATATTTGTACGTACACAAAAAGAAATACAACTATATGCATAATAGCACTGAGCAATATAATGTTTTGCCATTTTGTTTTGTGGGAAAGATTCCCTAAACTAATCTAATAACTGGGTTAAGAATCAGATACTTAGATTATCAATCCTATGATAAGGAATGATTCAGAGTCATTGCAGGGGAAATTGAGATTTAAGATGTATTGCTAAGATATCTATGGAAATGCAGGTATCCAAGTTAGTTCGAAAAGCTGTTTTTTCTAATCACTACTTCACTGCCAATGTAAGTATTCCATAAATCGTGTAACTGGTGCCAAAATCACATTTTTCATTCGAAAAATATGAAATTAGACATTACATATAAAGTTTTGTATATGAACGGAGGCACAAATTAATATAACTGTGTTTTCTGCATCTTTCAGTATTTCAAGCTTTTCTTCATAATTAATGAGATTTTGGGTACTAAGTTTATTTTTGTTATTGTTCTAAAGACTGACAGTTAAGTAATAAAGGAAGCCAAATTGCTGTAAAAGCAGTTCATTAATGCAGTATCATCTGCCCTAAAGAAAAAATAAATAAAATAAAATAAAATAAAATAAAATAAAATAAAATAAAATAAAATAAAATAAAATAAAAATAAAAACTTCTCAGTGCTAGCTGAAGGAAAGAATTCTTACTTAAAGGTAAGGGCCACCCAAAAAACTTTTCTTCCAGGACTTGAGGAAGTATTCAGAAAATCACTGGCTTCATCATGGCAAAAATAATTTTCGGAATACTTCTGGAAAATAGATAATGGACTGAATGCTATTTGTTGCATTCAAAAAAGAAAAAAGGATAAGTGTGAAATATCTGCAAATTCAGAAAAAAAAAAACTTGCCTTAGTTTCGGTAGATTGCCTTTGTAAGTAGAAGCTGTCTAGAAGCTTGATTGTTCTCCTGGGTTTCTCTAAATGTTGAAGATTTTATCAGTTTTTATTTCTGTTCTTATTTCTAAAATTTCAAACAGCTGACACAGCCTGGTACATCCTTCTTGTATACAAGTTGAATGGTACCATGCTTAAATCAACAATATTTCATTTTTTCCTTCCATTGTAAGAATGCCACCTTTTGGCTTGCAAAGGTAGGTTACAAACAAAAATTAAACACTGTAACATACTGCATGAAGCAGCTCACATTTAGTTCAAAGACTGAACCTGGAGTTTTTAGCACCCCCACAAAGTGCCATTTTAGTATTTCCTGCAGCAAGCCACCTCTGAAATGCTAAGGAAAGGTCATTAACTGAAAGGTTTCTGTAGCGAGTTTTCCCTCAGTGGTGACACAAGGGAAGAGCAGGGCTGTCACCGCCTGATTTCTTGCTGCAGTATCTGCAGAAGGATGCCCGCGCTCCTAGCCGTCCTGTCTGGGACGACTCATCACACGCGGCCATCCCCGGAGGCTGCGGCAGCATCTGGCACTTCTGCTCTCTGGTGGCAGCTGCAATCATTTTCAGGATAATCTCCTAAAGGCAGCATCTTTATTCAGCTACAGATGTCTTTATCTTACATCCTGCTGGATTCCTCGGGCCTAACATCATCTCTACATTCTGGTTTTATCCCTTTGGCTTGGTTTTTCAGTCATGCTCCTATCATCTGAGAGGTACTGACAAGTACTCAAAAGATGCCGAGAGAGGACATTTCTTACGGACATTCATCTCCAGTCTTAGTTTCACTTCTATGATATAAATGAAACCTTGAAAAATCATCTAACGTTCCAGCGTATAAGTGGACTTCTAAGTATAAAAGTGATAGAAAGAATTTTCCGCTTTATAGAGAGTTCTCCTGATGGCATTTTTTTTACTTGCTGCAATAATTTAATTGTTTTCTCTAGCTTCTCTCTTGATATAGTTATTATTTTGTTCTGTACAAAGTCACAAAGATTATTTATGAGTAACCTCGGTGGTGGGAAAGGAGAATATTTCATATTTTATGTAGTTATACACAGCTTAGCATAAATCACCTTTGAAAAAGTGACTTATTTCCTCTCTCTCCTGCGTTCGCTGCAGTAGATCCAGTCTTGCATACTTAGAGGTGATTGGGGAGGAAATCATACATCAAAACTAGCTTTCCCAGAACACAAATATAATAATTTTCTAATCCAGAAACACTTGTACCTATGCAAAGCTTTTTCGTATTATGTATAAAACTAAAAAGGCTTCATGGATCTTAGATACCTTGAAAAGAAAACCCACTGTAAACCCACTGGCTTCTATAAAATGAAGATACCCCACTTCTTCATCAACACAAACATCAAAACACTGTAATTACTGTATTTGGAGAAAGAAACCACCTGTCAAGAGGGAAAAATAATACGTATTTTGTTTTGGTCAGAACTACCATTATGGCAGAAAAAAATTTTTCCTTTGGCATCAGACAGAAATCATCTGTTATATGCACATCTGAGTTATTGCACTGATTGCTCCCCTACCGTACTGCTGCTTTTTATCCCATCTTCTTCTCAGGTAGCTTAAATGTACGTTCTTCATAAATGCTTCTTCTCCTTTCTTTATTGGTAACAAAGACAGACAGAAGATCATCAATTTTCTCCCCCACAATGTATATTTGAATTTCAATAAGTTGATTTCATTATGTTAAAAGGAAAATTTGTGCTTAATATAAAATTCCACATAATGTGATATTCAGTAATTAATAGTAATCCTGCTCTTAAAAAAAAAATAGTTCTACAAATATTTTTTTTTCCGTTTGTTTTTAAAGAGAGGGCTTCAAAAGCTTTCCTGACACCATCTCTGTAGTGAATACACAGAGACACCTTGTGAAGGTTTTTGTTTATTATTATTATTTTTAGATAGGAACTCCATCCGTCACCCTTCTTTAACTGACATTTTTACCCCGTTATTATCCTTAATATATTCCACTGAGGGTTTTCTTTCATTGCAGAGAAGGGGGGGGAGATCAGCCAAAGGCAAACCCCCAACAACTACTGCCTTCTAAGCCTGCTCACTAGTCAGAAGTGGGTCAAATGGTCCTCACATGAAAGCATCTAACAAGGTCCCAGAGGAGGCTTCCCTTTAGTGGCAGCAGGGAAAAACACCATTTCTCTTCACAGAAGATGGATACTGTCTTCCTGTGCACAACCGAGGTGCTGATACTTGCCCCTTTGAACTTGTTATATTCATGGATGCTTTCTGAAATGCTTATATCATTTGGGGAACTGGGTCCCCAAGAACAGGGATTCTGAGCAATTGAAAAGGCTCTGATCAAGCAAAGACTAAAAATTAAAAAAA
>VWPW01017292.1:0-15160 GCA_013389825.1 Crypturellus undulatus | reverse complement strand
CTTCTGGTAGGGGTTCCTTTTTTTTTTCCTTTATTTCTTTTATTTTTTTTCCTTTTTTTACCCCCTTTGACAAATTTTCTTTGACGATAAGCTGTGGGAAAGACTACAAATGTTCACAAAAAAAATGAGCCTGGAGATGCACCTGTGCGCTGCGGGCTGGGCTCGGTGCCCGCCACGGCACTCACCAGGGAGCCCGGCAGGGAGCCCTGGCCGCGCAGGGCCTCAACAGCGCTGCGTGGCAAGCAAGCAGGCAGGGCCAGGGCCGGTCGGAGCTGGGCGTGCGGAGGGAAGCGAGGAGGGATCAGCAGCCGGCGTGGAGGGCTCCCTGTCATCTCATCATGCGGGCAAAGCTCACCACCCTCCCTGCCTTGCTCTCCAGGACATCCTGACCTAGCTGAAGCCGTGGTCAAGAGCGGAGCTGCCCATAAGCCCTATGCTGTTCGTCACTGCAGACAGGGAGATGCCAAAATGTCAAAAGGGAGGAAGTGAGCAGGGCGTATGGACTCCAGATGACGACTGTGCTGGAGGAAGGCTGCCCAGCATCCCCTGAGAGTGCCCAGGGCCAGGCATGAGGAGGGCTCAGGACCATCAGGTGTTTCCTACAATGCCACCAAGAAAGACATTAAGAGGAGGGTAGACCAGCTTCCTGGGGAGGGAGATCCAGGGTCATGGTCCCTCAGGGGAGCCCTCTGATGCTGCCAACCTGGCCAGCTCCTGCAGGGAGCCGCTAGCTCAGAGTCTCTGGTCACCTCTGCTGCAAGTGGTTGCTGGCAGCAATTTCCCTCGTCACAGCTAAGGCCTGGTCTCAAGGGAGAACAAGTGGTAGATGCCTCAGGCTTCGGCAGCCCGAAGTACCAGATGATGCCTTGAGGCCTCGCTTCCAGCTCAGCAGGAAAAAAAGCAGATTAGGAAAAACTCAATTCCAATTCATTGGACCCAGCCCAGAAACCCCTCTGGGGGCCCTCACACCCTCTCTCTCTCTCTCTCTCTCACCTTCAAGTCTGTCTGTCTTTCTTCAGGTGAAAACAGGCAAAAAATGGCAGGTAAAGGGATTGGAGAAGCTGGCGGTGTGAGGCCAGTGCCCACAGCGGGAACACAGCAGCCGGAGCAAGCTCAGGACAGTGGGATGGGAGAAGCAGCACTGCTGAGCGGAGCCACAGTGCTTGGGCTTGGAGCAGTGCCAGGGGCACAGGAGCGCATCGTGGCACGTCTTGGCACAGACAGGGATTAGTATTAGATATACGGCTATATAGAGATAACATAGAGGTTGCATTTGTTTCACGTCGCTTGGCTTCTCTTTCCAAGGGCCACGTTCCAGCGGTGGGGAGCAGGTTTGCTGGGGGCAGTGCTCTGCGGGTATGAGCGTGTGTGTGCGTGCGTGCGAGTGTGTGTGCTTTTCCTCTCACAGGGACACGAAGTCCACGGCTTGCAGGAGAGGCAGGGAAAGGAGAAGGAGCAAGAGCCACGAGGTGTTCTGGATCAAAAGGCTGAAGCCGGCGCATTTCTCCAGTTTGTCTGTGAGGAGGGGAAAAGAGTGGGGAGAGATGAGGAGATATGAGATCCCCCTGTACCAGGATGGATGTTTTAAGTTGTTTTAAGGGGGACGAGGCTCACACACTTGACTGCTTTCTGCTGTGGATGTGCAGCAAATTTCGGCCACATCCATTGCTCTCAGTTTCCCCTCCCATTTTGTCCCATTGGGATAGATTTTGGGAGCATGCAGGGTCCAGGAAACATCAAGTCCCGCCTCTGCCTGAGAGAGATGACAAGGTGAGACAAGGAGCTCTGCAAGTGGAGGACTGGAGACAGACTGAAATGGGTCTGAGTGGGGGCTACCTATAGGGCTAGCTGCTCTGCTATTCTGAATCTGGGCATATAAGGCTTGGAACATATGGACAGAGCTCTGAGAAGGTTTGGAGACATCTAATGGGGTCATGCATTTCCTTGCTGGCATTGTCTACCTAGGGGTCAGGTGGAAAGGAGGGGCTGAAAGGGAGCCAGAGACTAGACATCATCGCCAAACTCACCTTTGATGACAGTGATGTTCTTTGACTGGTTGATGGTGTAGTCGTTGGTGGCCCTCAGTTCACACAGGTAGACACCCTCATCACTGGTGGTGAAGCTCTGCAGGTAGAGGCACACCAAGTTCTTGTGCATGGTGACGTTGGCCCGGTTCCGGTAGGCGTTATCAGAGACGCTTATGGTGCTGTGGATGATATGCTTCCTGTTGTCCTTGGTGATACTGAACTCATAGGTCAAGGGGTTGCTGGTTCTGTTCTCGTAGTGGCAGTCCACCCGCAGGTTCTGGCCCAAAAGGCATGCCTTCAGGTCCTTGATCATCTGGCAGTGGGTGGCCTGGAGAACTGGGAAAGGCAAGCAGGGGTCAAATGGGGAGCGGTGAACACTGGGGAGGGCCATACAACCTCCCTAGTACTGAATACCACCCTGGACAGACGTCAGCCGGGCTGCCCCTTCCCCAGACACCTTGCACGCACCCCACTCCAGCACGTCCTGCACCCCTGGGTGTGGGAGCCCGGCATCCACTCTGCGTGGGGGATGCCGCAGCCCTGCTCCCATGGCTCTGGGTGCTGGTGCATGTGTCTGGTGAGTCAGGGCCAAGGTTGCTAGATGGCAAGACAATGTCACCCACCGGCCATACCTGTCAGGAAGATGGCGATGCCAACAGTGGGGTTCATCTCTGCGTTGAGGTGCCCAGAGGCAGCTGCCGATAAGAATCCTGGGCAGGGAGAGAAAGAGGCAGTTAAGTAGGACCGTGGCTGCAGAACGCAGACACAGATGTGCACTAGCAGTCACACACAACAAGGGTGGGCAGGCAGCATCTTCCCACAGAAGCACTGGTGCATTGCCTGCTCCTCGTCGTGATAAAAGATCCTCTGAGCAGAAGCAGGCTGGCCTGGCCAGGGAGCTAGGGAGTAGGGCATGAGGGTCTGGCTCCCATCGACTTTTCATATCCTTAGGCAATACTTTCCCTGTCTGGATCCTCCACACCAGGCATTAAAATGGCAAGGCATGGATCTGCAGCTGCCTAAAGTGAGGCTGGAGCCTGCAGCCCTCCCTCATTCCCACGGGGTTCCCGGTCAAGGGATGGGAAAGAGATGCAAGAATGTGTCCCCTGGCCTGTAGATCATGGCTGGGCTGCTGTGGTTCGCATCTGGCACGGTGTTGGCAGAGGAACCCTCCCTGTGCGCTGGCTGGCCATGGTCAGGCCTGCCAGCCCCTCCAGCCGCGGCACTGGCGGGTGAGCTCAGCAGAGATGACTCATTGCAATGCAGTGAGGGAAAGGGGCCAAGAGCAGTGAGGACGGAGGAGGAGGCAGCCAGACGGGGAGCCAAGTCTGCCAGAGAATAGCACCAGATCTCCAGGGGCTGAGCTAAGCTCGACGAGCCAGGGGGTGGAAGCGTTTTGGAGTGGCAGGGTCCTCTGCTCTGTGATCCCAGTCTGCAGCCCAGCTGTGTTCAGGCTGCCTTACGGTCTGTGCTGGAGAGGCACCCAAGGATTTACGGTCAAAATCCCAGGGCTGCCAGCAGCTTCAAACAGCGGAGAGGAATCAATTAAAGGTTTGCAGCTCAGCCAAGCAATTGCACAAGAAATGTAGCCGCAGACATGCAGACAGGAGGGATAGGGTGGGGGAACAACAGAGCTGAATCTGGGGCTGGAGGACAAACGGCTCCAGTCAGCCCTCCAGCCTGGGGAATATGTGCCTAGGTCCAGACCTTCACCTGGCAAGCAGAGAGGAGGACGGACACCCATTTTGCCCATCTGAACCTGACTAAGCATCCAGGGAGGAGGTGGGAACTGTCTGTACTGCAGTCTATTTTGCATTTTTGGTGTTTTTCATGTAAGATTTGAACAGGAAATACCAAGCTCATTCACTCACTGCAAAGCTGTGGAAGATTTCAAAATTCACAACCCCCAACCCAAACCAGGAATATAAATTACCTCCTTCTCCATCTTAATGAGCAAGAGATTTTCTATGGAGGACAAGGACATGTGGGAGGAGACTGTCTAAGTCTCCTTCAGATTCCTAAAACCTGGTCCTTGCCCTAGCTTTCTCCTCTCCAACCCACATCTCCTTGGACAATTTGGAACATCCTCCAGGTCACAAATAGCTTTTTCTCCAGAAAATTGCTGCAAATGAGCTCCTAGAGAGGGGAATTTCTTTCCATCTATGTACAAAAGGAATTAGACATTCTAGACTTCATGCCCTTGGGTGCTCTGAACCCCTTCTATCCTCTTGTATGTAGTAATAGGAGCAGGGCTAGCCAGGTATCCCTTGCTCTCACCTGACCTCCTGAGGTTTTCTGCAGGGATGGGACCCCCCAGGGATGGCTGCATTGGAGCCACTCCTGTTTTTGCAGAGCAAAGCCTTGCACCAAGGGCTCTATCCATCTGCCTACGGTATCTCTGCAGCGGCACCTCTGTGCCAGCCACCTTGAGAAGCTCAAGAAAGGGAGGGGAAGGGAAGCCAGGGATAAGATAGGATGGGGTGGGTTGAAAGAAATGCATTTTCTCTGGCTGTGCTGGACAGAGGCTGCTGCATGTAGCGGGGCATAGGGGAAGGGACAGGGGGGCTGCTGTGCTCCTGCATGCATGTGTGTGCAAGTGTGTGCGTGCAGGAGGAGCTGGGCGAGTGGCAACCGCACCTGGGGCCTGCACGGGGCCAGAGGGGTCCATGCAAGAGCTGCCTGCCTTGGGGGCAACAGACCTGTATGGGCATCGCAAGGGTGTGGGACGGGCTGGCGGACAGTGATGCACACACCCAGGAGCAATGCTGCAATCCCGGCTCTTTGGGAAGTGCTCACATGTGTGCCTATGTGTGCATGTCTGTATGTGCATGTGTGTGTGTGGGGTGGGTACAAGCGCGAATATGGGCGAGCATCTCCCTCCGTGACCACCACCACCACCCTCCGAAAAGAGCCCCTGCCCGGGACCCTCTCGCCGGTGCCCGCCGCTCCGTGCCTACCTGTGGGGCTGCTGCGGGCGCTGCCCGGCGCTGCCCGGTGCTGCCGCCGGCGCTGTGGGCGGTGCGGCGCGGCGCTCCCGCAGTTTGGGCCGGGCCGGGCGGGCGGTACCAGCAAATCAGGGCCGGGCGGCGCCACGCAGGCTCGGCCCCCGGCCCTGCGGTGACAAGGCGGGGAGCGGAGATGGGGGGGGCCGTCACCGCCCAGGGCCCACGCGGGGTGCAGCCGGCCGGGGGGTCCCTACGATCGCACATCTCCCGCAATGGACCCAAGACCCGTGCAGCAAAGAGCTCCCCTTTGTGCAGTGGGTGGCGGTAGGAAGGGCTGGGGACACAGCTAAGGGACATGGCCAAGCCCTGACCCTGGTGTTTTAGGGCAAGGAGGACCTCAAGGAGAGCTTGTGTGTCACTGGCTCCCAACATCCATCAAATGGTGGGGAAGGGGCTAAGCAGAGTCGCTGCTGCACAGCAGAGCAGCTGGGGACCAGAGATGATCATGGCCAAAGATCTCCCCACTGTCCTCCAGCAAGGCTGGGACAGCAGGAGGGGAGGCAGCAGTCGGGATGCTGAGCCTCTGCTGGGGTTTGGCCCTGAAGCTCCCCAGGAAGGAGCAGAGGGCTGCAGGATGGCCCTCCCCATCTTCACCCCCTTAATAGGCTTCACAAAAATGGCTGGTACTGTGAAAGTTGATATGAAAAGTCATATTCTGCTCCAGCATAACTCGATCCCAGGTGTCATTTGAGTGCTGAGGTGTTGCAAGCTGGCTGTGCAGTAGCAGTTTTGCTAATTCAATAAAATCTTGGCTCCAGGTGCTTTCTCCCCAGGTGGGCTGCAGGCAGGCTGCCCCAAATGGAGCTTGGGAGCTGGTTGGGGGTCCTGTGTTGCCCAGGAGGGCAGAGCAGGCTTCCTAGTGCTGAGCTTGCTGCTGTAGAGGGGACAAAGGCCTGGTCCTGTCTGTTGTGTCAGCTGTGGGTCAAGTGGACCCAAGTATGGGCATTAAGCACAGCCATGCCACATGCCCATGACCACACTGCCTGCAGTGGATAGCTCACACTGACAGATAACTGACTAACGGCAAGATGTAAGAGGCAGCACCGCTTTGCAGATCAATGCAATGCAAACATAGACATGGCATGCATGTTGACACGCTGTCCTGCTGCAAAAAAAAAATCAGAAAATCTGCATCAAAGCACAACATGCAGCAACATGCACACACATGTGCCACAGATACATGCTAAGCTGTGCATCTCTGTGATATGTATCTCCTCTACAGCCCCTAGCTACAGGAGGGTAGGAAGCAAGAGGATTCAAGCTTGAAAATGCTTCTGAAGGCATGCAGATGCCCAAGACCCTTTGCAAATGACTGCAGTTCCCTTTAAATCTCTGTCTGGTGGTGCTGTGGAGGCAAGCGTGAGTATGCAGTTTCTGGGCAGCACTGGCAGACAGCTTCCTGCCTAGGTGTTTGCAGGACGCTCCTTGCAGAAGTTCTCCCAGCTGCATGGAGCCTCACTGCAGATTGCAGCCTGGCTGCTGTCATGAGCCAGGGAGCACAGGCCTGCAGATCACACTTAACACTGAGATGGAGGAAGGACCCCTCCTGACTACCTCCGAAGGAGAGGAGGAGTATAGGGCAGAAATCCAAAGAGGAAGATTTCTCTCCTGCCCTCATCCTGCCTCCAAAAGTGGGAAGAGGAGAATCTTTCTCCCTCTCCCTGCCGCTCATGAATCATTGCAGGGTGATGCTTTGTGGCTCCTGCTTTTCATGTGACAGCAGAACCCCCAAGCAGCAGTCCATGCCCATCAACAACTACCTTGCTTACTACTGGAGAGGAGAGGCATAGCAGCCCTGGGCAGCAGGACCTGAAAGCAGCCCTTTCAGAAGGAAAGGCCCTTAGCATCCTCCCAGGGCCGATTAACAGCTTGAGAGCTACAGGATGAGTAAGGGTATCCGGGAATCGGTGCTATCCGTTTGGTCCCAGAATACCAACAGGCTGGAGGGCAGCAAAGGACTCACCCTTGTCTCAGAGCCAAAGCAAACCCAGCCACTGCCTGTCCCACCTGCAAGGGATAAGAATGAGAGACTGCTAACAAGCTCTGCCCTTCATCAGAGAGACACAGCAGCCCCTGGGAGCCCAGCAAGGCCCCATGGATGCTATGTGGAGCATGGCCCAGATAGGCAGCCCTTGGGCTTTGCAGCATCACTGCATGGAGCAGGGGTGGAGGAAACTGCTCCCCTCTTTCCAGCCTGCAGCATAAAGTCATGAAAAACAGGGGCAGGCAGGGCTCCTACTGCAGCACCAGCCTTCCAGGCTGCCGGCCAAGGAAAGCTCTCAAAGTGCCATGCTGTCTTTGTCCATCCACCACCCCCGGCCTCACTTTCCCCTCTCTCTTCCTGGCTCTTGGAGCTGGAGAGATGAATAATGCAATAACGCTACAGAAAATGGAAATAGCTTCCCTGTATTAACTTTTCCTGCCTTCTAGGTCTTCAGAAATGGAAGTAGTTTATAAGCATTGCTTATTTATGAAGAAACTACCAGGCCAGGATGGTTAACTCTCACTGTACAGGTTCCTGTGGAGGTTTCCAGAAGAGGGGAGCAGAGATGCAGGGGTACCCTGCACTGCAAGCCAGCCAGGAGACTCCTCGCTCTGGAGAGAGGAGGGTTCCCTTAAGGCAAGGAAGATTCTCCCTTTCAGGCACAGTCAAGAACTCAGATGCTTGGAGAGGCTGGGAACTGCCATGAGGACTGTTGGGAGAGGGATGCCCTGGCCTAGCTCACACCCTAGCTGCACACACGGGGCTGGAGCGTACACAGTGCTTCCCTTTAGCAGCTGCCAGCTGCTCCCTGTGCTTGGGCTCAGGTCATCGACTCCAGCACCGGCTCATCTGTCCCATTGTTAGCAGGTACAAAGAAGTGCGAGCAAGGAATGAATGAGCAGCGACCCTGGGCTCCCTGTATGCTCCTCCTCAGCAGCAATGTGTGTCCCAAGGACATCCTGCCACTGCCCAATCCTGGGACCAGCTCCCCATGTGGAGCCCTGAGCATTGCCCTCCTCTCCAACACTGACCCACAAGAGCTATGGTCCTCAAGGCCACAGATATATCTTTGCTGCACCTAGTCATGACATGAACCCTTGCAGTCCTTAAGGGGAGACGGTTTGGAGCAAGGGGAGATTTTGAAGCCTTTTCCTAGCAGCTTTTCACCTGCCATTGTGGCTTCTATTTGCTAAGGAGGATGGAGAGCTTTGTTCACCTGTGCTCTGCCTGCAGAACCAGGAGGCTCCTATGCCCCATCCCCATCTATTCTGTGGTCTCCCTCAGGGAAAGGAAACGACTTTTCTAAAGCTCTATGCATTGCTTTCTTTCCATGGAAATTCCTTCCCCCATCCATCCTTTCTTTTTTATCCAGGCTAATCCTCTGACTTAAAGTACTTACCTCTGGGAGAGGTTCTGCTGAGAAGGATAGCACAGGCACAAGGAATCACTGGACTTTCATAAAAGAGAACCAAAGCTGTGGGGAAAGGGTTAGAGACGAAGGTCAAAGTAAAAAAACAGGTCTGTAGTGGTAGAAGGGTGTATGGAAAACTTAACTGCAATATGGTTTCACAATATGACAACAGACAGAAACTAAGCAGTTAAGGCTAATTAGTCTACTGTGAAATTATGTAACAGTAATATATAACAACAATACAAACAAATAAATATTATCATGATTCCAGTCAAAATGAGAACAAACCCATGACATTATATAACAATGATAAAGGCAAATAAATACTATCATGATTCCAGTCAAAACAACAAGCCCAGCTGTGCCAGAATAAGGTTAATTTCTAAATGCACAGCTACTTACAGAAGCGCAGACAACAGGCACACTTGCAAGAACCAGAGCATAATTTCCCTTTTTTTTCCCCTTGTAACTCTCTGTGCTTATGGTCCGTTATTGCCTTGTGGTTTTTGTGGTTTTTGGGAGAGTGCATATTTTGTTACTGGGTGGTGCTGGATGAGTGGTTGCAGCAACAAGCAATATTAATGGTAGAGCTGCATTACAAGAGCTACCCAAGCCCCACCGGTTCTCCTCTGTACGCTCACTGAGTTATTGCTGCCGGCATCGAGGTAGCAGCTAAAGGTCTTCCAGCAAACAGCGATGCAATCACTTCATTTGTACTATAGCACAGGAAAAGATTGTTTCCAACAGTGGTGCTAATCGAATGTAGCTAATTGAATTCCTGAAAATGCTGCTGTGTTGGGCTTCTTCCAACGGGCTACCATTCCAAGCAAGAAACAAGTTGTTTGATGATGGGCATCCTGGCAGGGAAAAAGCAGTGCTGGGCCAGGGCTTGGGTCCACCCAGCAACATGATTCAGCACTGAAACAAAAATGAGGGGAGTGCAAGGAAACACCAGATGTGTTTCCTACATATCTGTTTGGTCTTTGCCACCTTGAAGCAGAGTAGATGTGTCTGTACCTGAAGGACCTGTGGGTTATGAGAGAGTGATACTACTGAAATTGCCAGGTTCCTGTAGGCTGCTCAAAAACAGTCCTCAAAAAACATCATTTGAACAACAGTTTCTATATTGAAAGAATCAAAAAACCTTTGTTACCAATAGCAAACAGCTTCTGGGAAAGTTTGGTTAGAAACTCAGGATAAGTATAATTCAGACTGTGCTGTTAACATCCTTAAACTGAGTAAGCTGAGAATGGTCTTCAAATATTTTTAGAAAAACATGTCAATAAACCTTAATTTTTCATCTCATTGAAAAGATTATCATTTGTGAAGAGCATTGTCTTTTCTGCTGTGCGTTCTTTGCTTTTTGCAAGCATAATGTGGCAGCAAAATACTCCCTGACTCTCATTTTCATCCTGCACTTCACCACCATTGCCCCAAAGAGCCGCTAGACACTAAACACAAGATTCACTTGCACCTTTTAGAGAAGATGAACACAAGTATCACAACCCAGTCATTTTTCCAAACTGCTCCTAACTGATGTAAAATGCAAAGCGTCCTGAACAAAGCAAGGCCTTTTCCTTGCTTGCACCTGCAGCAGGGCAGAAGCAGAGCTCACCCTTCAGCACCACCCTTCCTTGGAGAGCACCCCATGAGTCCTGCTCTACAGCTGCTCTGCAGTGAAAGGCACAGTGATGACAGAGCCTGAACAGAGCTCGTTGGCCCCAAGGCCCCACTGCCTACAGGGGACATGGGGCTGGGGTTTAGCTAGTCAGAGGCGGTGCCAAAGGTAGGGCTTGTACCATCTTTCTTACTTTTGCCCAGTTCTTTCAAACCTCAAGAACATCTCAAAAAATTTGGTTTACCAGAAACCAGACCCTTAAAACATCCTTTTCTTTTTCTTTCATAGTTAAAAAAAAAAAATAAAAAATTAGAGATTCAGGGCTTTTGCCTCATTTCACCCACAGCCAAGGGGAAAAAAAAAAAAAAAACCACTCTTGGTTCTGATACTAGCTTTACACACTTATGCAACAAGGAAAACACTTCCCCTCATCCCCACCTTTTGTTCTTTACAGATATGGAAAAACACAACAGACACCATTTTATTTTGGTCTTACATATAGGCTAAAAAAAAGTGCACAAAGTAACTTTGTCTTTCACATCTTTTAAACATACATGGCACAATGAATAAAACAGATATATTTTTTCAGTTGTGGTTTACACACAAGTCGGACAATGGAAAGAAGAAGTTGGACAGTGGAAAAGATCCCCTTTCTCAGTTTCAGATTTATACAAAACATAACAGTAAAAACACCATTTCATTCCTGTTTTGCTTTATGCATTAGCCACACTGTAAAAATACCACAAAAATAATATTTTGGTTCTTTTCTTTACTACAGGCAAAGACACACAGTACTGAAAAGGCAGGCTTATTTCCCTTTCCCTGACTGAGGCATAGACAAGACGGAAACGTTTGAGCAAAAATGATTTATTTCATGAAAATACAGTAGGAGCTGAAACATTCCTGTAAAATCCATGAAGGAGCTCCTTCTACCCAAAGTTCATAGGTGTGTAGCTTGAGGGGTTGACAAAGAGAAGAAATGACAGCACCTGTCTGTGGGCCATACAGAGTACAGGAGCTGGTTCACAGAAGCTCAAGCTCTGTTTCCTGCAGTTGTTGAACTGGCAACTCAGTACCAGAGTGTTGGCACTGCTGTGGAGGCACAGGGCCTTCCTCCACCTCAGGACACAGACAAGGGTGGAAAGAGTCAGGGAGAGGCTATGGGACCAAGCCCTTTTAATGCCCAAACTTAAGCCAGCTCCACAGCCCAGGCCAATTGTACTGCACAGGCAACCTCTGCTCTGCCCCCTACTCTGTACCCAATATGCAACTACAGCTTCACTGCTGCTAAAACTCAAGCCCTACAGCCTCATGATGCCCAACACAACCAAACCACAACACATCCTTCTGCAGTACTGCAAAAGATCACTGCACCACTACCATAATTGCTACTGCCACATGACCACCACACACCTACCACAACACCCCTGCAGCAGTGCTGCAGTACACCACTCTGCTATCTCCAAGTAAAAATCATCCTCAAAACTACCACAGACAAGCACACACTAGCCTCTCAAAAGCAAAACCTCCAAAAGCTGGGACAAGGCTGAGAGTGCCTGTGCAGTACAATGCTCTGGGAAGGAGTTAAGGCAGAGTGGGGGAGAAAGGTGCCCAGGAGGGAACCTCCAGGTGTGTACAAAGCATTTTATTCAATTATCTGAGAAAAATGCAGATTCAGAAACGACTCCAGGACAAGAGAAGACAAGTGCACTGGATACTGAAGTCCTCCTGCCAACGATTGCCTGAACAGGCTGAAAGTATTCTGAAAGGATTTACTTCCCCAAAAACATTCTCCTTCATCCCCACATGGCGAGAGACTCTTTTATGTAATTACAGTCTTGCATGTGGGGAGTGCTTATTTCCTTCCTCCTCTTCTGTCTTCTTTTCTCTTTACTAGTCTCCATCTGGCTCCCTCTTGATCCGCAGACCCTCATGACTCCAGTCCTTTCTTCTCGAGGAAATACTGCAAAGCAAAGCAAAAAAAATAGGAAAAGCACAAACCTAGAGGAAAAATGACAGCAATGAACAGCCCCAAACTCAACCCAGCACTCTATTCCCTTACTGCACATGCAAAGCCATCTAAAACCCCTGCCCTCCCCACCATTCTCCCTCCTAAAACATCATGAAGGAGCTGCTCGCCCCAAAGGGATGCTCATTTGGCCACTCTCTGCATTGTCCTTTGGCACCAGTGCCTCCCTCATGGGCACCAGTACAACCCTCCCTCCCTTCAGGAAGATGCTGCATCCCAGCCCCAACAGCTCCCACCGAAACCCCTCGCTAAACTCACCAGCAGACGCTGCCAACTCCCTGCCCTCTGGTCGTCTTGATTGAAGCTGCAGCTGGGGTCAGAGGCGGGCACTCTGGGCAAACAGAGCTGGGCATGGAGAGCAGCGGCCCGGCAGCCTTCAGTCCTGCTTACAGGGGGCTGGGGCCACTGCTGTGCTCGCAAAAGGCCAGGGGCCCCAGGCCACTAGCTGCTCCCCGACGTACAGGGCAGCCCGGGGCCCCACGGCACAGGGAGGCTCCTTTTCTCCCAGGCAGGGGCACTTTGAGCCCGACCCCGCTAGCAGGGCTGCCGCCCCAAACTGCCTGCCAGCTGAGCAGAAGCGCTCGGGATCCGGGCCCCGATTACGGCAGGTCCCTGACACGCAGGCAGACGGAGAGCTCAGCCTTCCCCCACGGCCACGGGAATGACCAGCAGCAGCCAGGCCGCAAGCATGGGGCGCTGGCGCCTGCCAGGGGCCGGCACCTAGCCCTGACTACAGGGAGGGCCCGCCTTGCCCCACGCTCCTCAGCCCCACACCTCTCTCTCCAAGGCAGGGGGTCCGGGCACCTGCCTCCTTACAGGCGGGCCGGGAAGGGGTCAGTCCTCATGGCCGGCTAAAGCAGCAGGCACCTCCACCCTGCTTACAGGGAGGCCACGCTGCTCCCGGGGACAGCACGCTCCACACCTCNACAGCAGCATAGTGGGGAGCGAGGAGTTCACCACAGCTCGACCCAAAACAGGCACCTCTTTGCCTTTATAGGCAAACATACGCCAGGCCCGCAACAAAAACATCACCAATGAGCTGCTCTCCACAAAGCAACACTCGCTTGGCCACTCTCTGCATTGTCCTTTGGCACCAGCACCTCCCTTGTGGGGACCAGAAGCACCCTCCCTTCAGGAAAATGCTGCACTCCAGCCCCAACTGATGCCGCTGAAATCCCTCCCTAAACTCACCAGCAGGCGCTGCCAACTCCACGGCCTTCGGCCGTCTTGAAGCTGCAGCTGGGGTCAGAGGCGGGCACTCTGGGCAAACAGAGCTGGGCATGGAGAGCAGCGGCCCGGCAGCCTTCAGTCCTGCTTACAGGGGGCTGGGGCCACTGCTGTGCTCGCAAAAGGCCAGGGGCCCCAGGCCACTAGCTGCTCCCCGACGTACAGGGCAGCCTGGGGCCCCACGGCACAGGGAGGCTCCTTTTCTCCCAGGCAGGGGCACTTTGAGCCCGACCCCGCTAGCAGGGCTGCCGCCCCAAACTGCCTGCCAGCTGAGCAGAAGCGCTCGGGATCCGGGCCCCGATTACGGCAGGTCCCTGACACGCAGGCAGACGGAGAGCTCAGCCTTCCCCCACGGCCACGGGAATGACCAGCAGCAGCCAGGCCGCAAGCACGGGGCGCTGGCGCCTGCCGGGGGCCGGCACCTAGCCCTGACTACAGGGAGGGCCCGCCTTGCCCCACGCTCCTCAGTCCCACACCTCTCTCTCCAAGGCGGGGGTCCGGGCACCTGCCTCCTTACAGGCGGGCCGGGAAGGGGTCACTCCTCGTGGCTGGCTAAAGCAGCAGGCACCTCCACCCTGCTTACAGGGAGGCCACGCTGCTCCCGGGGACAGCACGCTCCACACCTCCGCATGCCCACCCTGACTACAGGGCCGTCACGCTGGCCGCGCTGCCAGCAGGGCAGGCAGCCACGCGGGCAGAGACCTGGGCCCCCGCTGCAGGTAGGTCTGCTTGCCCGCACCATTACGTAGTGGCTTCGCTCTGCCTGGGGACGGAAGGGGCAAGCCGGAACTCCCCACCTCAAACCTGGCTCACGGAGGAGTCCCCGTCTGCTGCTTCGCACGGCTCTTCTTTCCGTTCTGGGAGGCCAGAGCTAATACGCTGCAGCGCTTTGTACAGGGGCCTAAAGCTCACACACTTCCTCACTCATCCGCACCAGGACAAGGAAGGGGCACACACACACACAGACACACGTGGCTTTCCAGGAGGGAAAGGGAGCCGAGGGCAGTCAAAGTCAGGGGACCTGTCCCGACCCAGGGGAGGAGAGGTTCTGTCTTGTCCCTACGCTGCATGGAGGGGCTCAACAGGCCTAGGAGCTTCTCGTGTTGCCAAAGTGCTACTGCTTTGACATACCCCAAGGATAGGGGCTCACCAATTGGTTGGCCAATTGCCTGCTGGTGAAAAGTTTTTAGGGAGGCCAAGAGCCCTGCCCTGCTTACAGGGCAGGCATGGGTTCCAGGGAGCTCCTCGTGGCCCTGAGGTGTGGAGAAAGGGACTCGCACCCTCCTTACAGGGTTACCTCTCTCTCTCCAGGCAGCCAAGGAGCAACGTGGCAAAAGGCCAAAAATATTAAAGCAAAGACCTCAGCCCTGCTTACAGGGAGGTCGCCCAACACAAGGGCAGCAAGGCCACCAAAGGCCAGCTGTGCTCGCATGTGAACGCAGCCCTGCCTGCGGGCCGTTCCCTTTGCCCAGAGTGCCTTTCTCTTTCCTCCTCTTCTCTCTTCCTCATCCTCTCTTCCTGCTCTCTTGCTTGGCTCGCAGTTCTTCTTCTGTCTTCCCTGGGAGTTGCTGCAAAGCAAAGCAGACATGCTTAGGACAAAGAAGGACCAGCCCCGCCTACTCGAAGAACAGCAGCATAGTGGGGAACAAGGAGTTCACCACAGCTCAACCCAAAACAGGCACCTCTTCACCCTCGTAGGCAAACATACGCCAGGTCCCCAACAAAAACATCACCAATTAGCTGCTCTCTCCAAGGTGACGCTCACTTGACCACTCTCCGCATTGTCATTTGGCATCAGCGCCTCCCTTGTGGGGACCAGAACAACCCTCCCCCCCTTCAGGAAGATGCTGCATCCCAGC
>VWPW01017287.1:508311-539965 GCA_013389825.1 Crypturellus undulatus | reverse complement strand
ATCAAGTTTCCCTGTGTGTTTTGAGGCCGCCGCTAGCACAACCTCCTCCCGCTCGCCCCGCTCACAGGGGCACACCAAGTTGCTGAGCCACGTTGACAAGTGCACGGCATATTCATTTTTTTCAGCTACTACTTAGAAATAAAGTATCCCCCATATCTCCTCCAAACACGGAGCAGTAGCAATGCTCCGCCACAACGCGCAGCAGCACGTTTGTGTGCCAGCGAAATGGATTTGCACAGAAAAGCAACAAGTGGTGGGGTCCAGGACATGGACAACACATCCCAAAGGCTATTCAGCCTCTGGGAAAAAACACGTAACCATTGCACAGCTGGCAATAGAAGAAAAAGTGCAAAACCACAGTGGTTTTGTTTGCAAGCACATTGATGAACGTACCTTCCCTCAACTTATACTTTTCTGAACTTTCCTGACAAGTTTCAGCTATATCCCAAAAGGCTACAGTTAACTTCCTAAAATAAATAAGTAAAATCCATACAGTAAACGAGTGCCTTTTTTTTTCTTTGCTTTTTGTCTCAAGAATGACTTACAGCACTATTTCTCATGCTATTTCAGTGGACAGCTTTTGATTAATACTCTCAGAAGATTAATGTGGGGTTACAGTAGATTTATGTTTCTGAGCATGGCCATTGTGTTCAAGGAATTGCTCCATAACCTACTTCTTGTAGGCAAAAGACCCAACATCTGCTAGGGAATGTTTGTGCTCTGTTAACTGAAATCAAATGTCCACACAATGAAGCTGGACATTATAGACGGTTAGTGAGGAAAATAATCAGCCGCTTTCACCGAGTTTCAGAACAAGGACTTTGTGATCTCTGCAGTTTGCAGCGTGACAGATCCAGCCAGGTACTGAGCAGCTCACCCCCACGAGCGTGGTTTGATCCCCGCTGCACTTGGGCGTGGATCATCTTGCAGAGGAAAAAAAAAAAAAAAAAAAGTCTCCTGGTGGCCTGTAGGATTGGATCCTTTATTGCCTCAAAAGGCCCAAAGAAAAAACAACTGTGGGCTCTAAATCTGTAACTTTCCACTTTCATAAATTGAAACCTCTGACTCCTTAACGCCTCTCACATAACCATACTTTCTAACTTCCTGATTCAGGTGAAGTTATTTGAAGTAGCTGGGAAAATAGTGAGCATTTTAGTTCTGGCATTGTCTGATAAAAGTTGCTGCTTTTCAAGGGCAGGTGACACAAAAATACTAATTTCAGCTCCAGAACCACAGGTAGCCCTGACTCATACACTGTTTAGGGTAAAGGCTGCCTTACATGCGAGTGTGTCCTCCCTCACATGTACATAGTAAAGCTCTCAAAATACAGTCCAGAAGAAGTCTGTTTTGCTCTCTTAGCCATGCCCACTCCCTCTGGCGAATGTAGCCTCTTAGAGCTGTTAAGAAATGCGCATTTAATTTATTCTTTCAAAACACCCCAAAATAATTTGTTGCAGTGTTCTCTTGACAGAGATTTGAGTCTGGAAAGTGAAGCCATCTCCTGCTGCAGAGCAGAGGAATCTATGTTAACACTTGAGGCAGCGGAGAGGAAAAAAAGAGGAAAGAAAAACAAAATCACAGCATCTCTTATGCTGCTCACATAAGCAGCCCAGTGTTGACATTTTTCTAACTGGAAGTAGCCCAAATAAATTGCACAGAGGAAATGAGGAATAATCGCTAATCAAAACACGTGGGTTCAAAATCAGCTGCTTCACCTAGACTTTGAACTTACCTGCATTACATCAGGTCCCAATACAAGAACCAACTTTTAAGGAGGAACAAAATACTTGAGACATTATATCTCACTAGGAACTATTCCCTTGCACACATTTGTTTTTCTATCAAATGTTGGAAAGTCCAGCTACAGAGACTGCAGTACCTCCAGAGCTCCAGACTATATATAAATATTTATATGTGTGTGTGTGTGTGTGTGTGTGTGTGTGTGTATATATATATATATATATATATATATATATATATATATATATAAATATTCACCTCATGTTGCAGTCATGATTTAGTTTTTCGTGAGACTTAGAAACCTCAAAACGCTCAATCAGCCTAATGAGAAAAGCTGCGAAGCTTCTAGTCACCAGGTCAGGAGGGCGTCTTTACTTTCAGAGGTCTGTTTAAGGCTGCTGAGTGGTGAAACCAGTTTGTCACCAAGACATCACAGAAGTGACGACCCTGAAGCACCCAGTGACTTGCTGCTTGTCCCATATGATAAGTTTCAACCAGGATGGCAAGAGAAACATGTAACTCTTAAGAAATAATTTGAGAAATACACTAAATAACGGCCCAGATAGTTTTATAATGTTGCTCCATAAAGTTCACTACATCCCATTTAAAGAAACGTGTCTAATAACTTGATTTTTGTACTTATTGTACATGTTCGAAGCTACAATTTTAACTGGCATAAATTTGCACAGGTCTGCTGCCTTCAGTGAAGCCACGTTAAATAGTTTCTCTTTCATAAAAGATGCTTCATTTCTTTTTTCCCTACATGACAAAGAGAGTGACTTAACTTCAAACATAATTAAGAAATATTCTTTTAACAATTGAACAAAGTAATTAGTGATAAAAACAGAAATTCAAAAATAGCTTTGTTATAAATGACTTTTCTGGTAGAGATTTCTAAAGTCTCTTGCTTTCTACTAGAAGAAATGAGTGAAAGGAACCAAACATAATTCTGAAGAACTCTACATTTCTCATGCTGCCTTTAAAACACATACAATAAGCCAATACACACAAACAACAAACAAACAAAAAAACATAAAACTTACTTTGTAGCAGGAAATATTTCCAACAAAGACTCTGATACACTTCAGCATTCAGAATCAAACCAGGATTACTACAGCTTAGGACTAACTTCTCTCACAGAGGACAGGCTGTGCCCAGCGTAACACCCCAAGGGACAGCAGCCCCAGGTGCTGCCCATCAGGGCAGCTCCGGTAAGGGCAGTTCCCTGGCAGCTGGCTGTGATTCAGGCCACCTGTGGTCAACCTGCCTATTGTGACCTCGTGCCCCGGATGGGTTGGGGGAGAGGAGCTGGCGCGAGGGGACTGAGTGGCTGTAGGGCAGAAGCCGACCAGAGACCACAAGGCTGGGCGGCCGCTGAGGGCGCCTGTGCAGTTCTTCAGAGAGAAGCAGCTGTAGACCCATTTAGTGTTGAGATGAAAACTCTAGAAGTAAAAACAACAGAGAAGATGACTCTGTAAGGCTGAGAGATCTATCCTGCCTGCAGTGACCCCAATGTAATGGGAGCGGGGATGCATGAATGACGTGATTAAAGCAAGTCTTGATCTGATCAGGAACAACTGAGAACAGAACTTGGCCTGAAGCTACAAAGTGTTCAAGCTAAACAAAATCTAACTGGAGCTTAGCAGGCTTCCTGCGCTGCACAGACAGACACAGTAACATGTAGATTTGGCAAAGGACACGCTACTGGAGAGGGAGATGTCCCAGCACAGCCCACAACAACAGAATGTCACTGTTCAGGCTAATAAGAACAAGCACTTAGCAGAGCAGATGCAGCGAGTGGCAGTGATCATACAGTCGCCACGAGACAGACATTTCAGGCACCCAGAGACACGTGGAGAGCCAAGGCAGTGCTGTCCTCATGCCGCACAAGCGCCTGAGGCAGCCCACACGGGCATCAGCCTTGAACCTCCTCCGTGCTGCGCGGAATTGAGACCCTAATCAGCAGTAGAAAGAAGCATTTTCATATTTATTTATGTTCTGGGTAGCAGAGAAATACGTGCCATCATTTGAAGCCTTAGAAATGAGATATGCCAGGGGTTTTGTGCATATGTCACCAAGCATTCAAGACAAAGATCTCTCACCAATTTACTAAAAGCTACACTAGGCAGTTACAAAATAACTTGATCATCACCTGTTTGTGGTGACCGTTTTCTCTCTGATGCTGCATCCCAGGTAGGACCCTACAACAGCAGAGCACCTAGCAGGACGGCGCTGCTTTGCCTGCCTACAACATTCCTACTTGCTTTTCTCTCACGGCTGTATGTAACCCATAATACAGGCTGTTGTTTCACTCATTTTTTGCCCAAATGCCATGTGGCCACGTCCATTATTTCAGTGAGCTTATAGCAGTGTAGGGGCACCAGAGTGAACGTATCTTACCGCAAAAGAACATGAAGGACCATCACCTCTCCATGTCTCAATGCGGCTTCTGCCAGAAGAATCAGCATCTTCTGCTTTACAGAGATGAGGGGGGAATAGTTTGGTCCTGGTTAGAAAGACACAGGCAGAAGGGCCGGAGTTTGTGAATGTTTCATTTTCTTAATAAGGCACTGGCAGGCATTTAGCAGATAAACGCAGACAAACAGGCCATGCTCTGAGGAGCATGACAGCTGCCAACATCAATCCTAGGAGCTCTGTTTCTTTGCTTAGTGTAAGCAAATAATGTATATGGAGGCAGCTCATGTTGACACCACTCTTCTAGAGATAGCTCATAATCTTTCTTGCTCATAATTGCTCACAGCCACGGTCTGCGTGGCAGCTCCAAACAGCCCGCATGCCGGGATATTCCTCTTGTGGTGCTGATGGTGTGTTTGGCACACTAACATAACCGTCATGGAAGCAGTTACCAGTGCAGCATTTGGGTTACAAGACAGCTTGGAGGGACAGCACTAGTTGCCCACTAAATATCTCCCTTTTGGCCATTAGTATAAGGGGAGTAAAAGTCTTGTCTGTCTCGGGTGAACTTTCACTTTGGAAAAAGGCCAATAAGTTGCCGTTTCCTTCTTTCCCTCCACCTCACAACATCACTACTCCACGCATCCTCGCCAAGCCTGATGGCAGTTAGCTTGGTCACTGCTCCCTGACGCTCAAGCAAGGAACCTTTCCAGAAGGAAACCCGACTCGGACACCCCCAAAGGGTGAATTCCTCAGTGCTCTGAAGCCATGCACAGGTCCCTGTGATACAGACCACACAGGGGATGGCGCCTGTCCAAGGCCCCCAGCTGGCTGGAACACACTTCCACAAAGGTCCCAGCACCACTTCAAGCACTTGCGATGCCTTCGTTAGGTGCTGGCTGCCTGCAGAATTGGAAGTATTTTGCAGCAGCTGACATGGAGGAGGCAAAATAGATCTTTAATGTAAATCTTTAGAACATCTCTTTTCTGCAGTTAGTACAATTAATCTTTGAGTAAGTACAAGTCTGGAAAAATATATAACTCTAACTTCAGCAAATTTTCTCATAGGAGAAGGGGGAAATTGGAAGTATTTATATGAATCTGACATTCTTGAATTGTTTGGGTTCTATCTTCTTACAAATATTTATCCTCAGCAGGAATCCAAGAAGTGTCTCCATCTAGAAATTGCATTCTGATTTGTGGCTTTGCAAACACAAGATGAGAAGTCAGAGCATCATGAGACACATGCAATAAGTGTATGTGATTATGCTCATTAAAATATTCTAAGTGGAAAATACCTTTACTACGCTGGGATGGCAGAGTAGCAGGGCAGACTCCCACCTGGGTCCTCATCACGAGCAACCCTTGCCAGGCCCCGTGATCTCTTATTTCTAGGAGCCCACATGGGCTCCGTGGACCTTGCTGCTCGCTCTTGAGCTCTGCTCCACGGTGCAAGGGGGATCCTGACCCTCTCTGCTCCTCCTCCGCCTGCAAGCACAGCGGGAAGGGCTCCCGGAGCCCTGTTTGTTCAGCTGGGAAACCAGCTTCCAAAGGAAGTGGCAAATTGCTAACACCTGAGTCATTTTATCACAGCTCTGCAAAATGTGTGTTTTAGCACCACTAGCAGGGGCAGAGCTGACCCTCTATTGTGAAAAGCACAGATATGTAATCCCGTATTGCCTTGCTGAAACATGCAAAATAAAATATAAATCAATACACTAAAAGCTGTGCATCCATTCTTTGCAGCAGGCAATAAATGCTTCTGAGTCTTGTTCTTTTTCAGCCTGTGTTGCATGAAAACATGTTCAGTTTAACATGTTTCCTCTTGATGGGTCTCTGCCTGTGCTGAGCTAGCAGGAAATGGGGACTCTGGAGGACTCCGACTTACTAAATGCCTCAGGATAATGAAGTGGCTGGAATTTAACACTTTTAATGTAATCCCCCAACACACTTCCCCTCTAAGTGCTCAGTTACAAACCTCATCTTCTCAGTAAACTACACTCCCTTTCATCTGTCAGATACATTTTTCATGTATTTACTCATTTCCCTGGCACAGATATTTATCTGCAGGAAGCACGCATATGCACAACGAAAGCAGGCATTGCTCTGCTTGTGTGCTCACTCCACTCTTGCTGTTGTGCCTGCTGTGGCTCTGTTTCTGCTTTAGAGGGCTAATTCTATGGCCTGGAAGGGGCATCAGGATAAAAAGTGCAAGACAAGAACTCAAGCTCGGATGGCTCCACAGTGCCCCCCGCCCAGCACTTCCCTGCAGTCCATTCTGGGCAAATGCGGGTGACCCCCACAGGCCAGAGGAGAATGACTGGTTACCTTGCTGTGTTGAACTGCTGACATTGCAACTAAGTGACTTGAACAACAGCAAGTAGCCCAAAACAGAGTACTTTAATGACCTAAATATTCGATATTTTAAATGCCATCACATGTCGGAGGCAAAAGCCAAAACTCAGGGCTATGTGTTTGGTTCCCCGCCCCATCAGAATCTTCAAACTGAGGAGGAAACATCATCCCTTTTTGCACTATCTGAATCTCTCCAGGCTCCAAGGGGTTAACCTCTTTCCAAAACACATTTTCCCTTCTGGGCTTGCAAAGACTCTCTGAAACTGAAAACAGCAGTGCCGGAATCGGTGCCGGAATACCACAATAAAGGCTCTTCTTACTGTATTTCTGAACGGACTAGAAGAGGAAGGAAGATCAAGAAACCCTTTGAGAGACAATAAAAGACAAGCCCTTGAAAACCCCGTTGTGATGTGGCCACCAGAAATACCGCTTTCAGGAGTGAAAATACTCGGGCGCCTCCCTGGGGAGGCTGGTGTGAAGCGGGAGCCAAGGCCGCTCAGCGCCGGCGGCTCCTCAGGGCTGCGCAAGCCCCTCAAGGAGGGCAGAAGAGCGGCTGGTGCTCAGGGAAACGTCATCCTGCCAGGGCACGCCAGGAATTACCTGCTGCCACCAGCCCTGTCTCCTAGCAGCCATCAGCCCCAGTTGCTCCAAGGGGAGCGGAGGCAGCCAGCGTGGCGCATCCCTAGGGAGACGATCCCGTTCCTGCTTCCCAGGCGGCGCGTGGCTGCAGCGCAGGAGGGGGCAGCCTCTGTGCTCAACCGGAGAGGAGCCATGCGGAGCACGGCTGGGCCGGCAAGGCTCCACGTCCCCTTGGAGCAAGGCACAGGTGCCTGCAGACCCAGGGGCGTTTGGTCTGCGGGGCAGTTAGTGCAGCAAGGGAAGCCCCACGTCCTGCCGCATGGGTCTGTGCTTGGAGCTCCTGCACTGTTTCAGTGAGGGGCTTTAAATGTCCTACCAGGCAGAAAGTGATGCATGGTGAACACACACAACAGCAGCCTCCACTCCCACGTTCACGCGAGAGGAGTACCCGACCGCTGTCTTCCCGTTACCTCCCGAGACGGCGAGGCTGCCTCGGACAGCCCCGTCTCCCGCGCTGGGGAGCTGCACCCCTGCAGACTTCTTCAAAACAGGAAAACATCTCAAAAACAACCCCACAGTTTAATTACTGGCAATTAGAAATTCCTGGGTTTGTTGTGTTTACAGCTCAGAAATGTTAATGTGTGCCAGTTGTGTTGGAACATTTGATTAAGCTCTTTAAACTGGACTTGAAATGTTGAAACACTCTGAAGATGCCATGATCAGAGTATCTTGAGGGGCTTTCTGGAATGACATGGGGAAGTCAGCAGCTGTCAAGAGCCTCCTTGCTGCTCCCAGAGACCCATGGCACGTCTTGCAAAGACACATGCTCAAAGCCCTTGGAAAAAGACACTTGGAAAAAGAGCCGGCAGTTTTACAAACCCTGGGCAGCTGCTTAATCACACATCAGGCCACTGTGTGTGCTGTAGTGGAGTTGAGACGGAGGGTCAGTAAACGCACTCAGCAGGCAGGGCTGAATAAGCAGCTGTGCAAGGAGCCAACGGTTGGGCTGAAGGGACCAGTTTTCTCCCCCAGTGAACAGCAGGGCTGTGCTACTGGTTTTGTTAGAAAATTCAAGACTGCAAGAAACAGCATCAATAAGAAACTGATGTTGGACTAAGTTTGTAGGTAAAACACAAAGAACAAAACCTACTTTTTTTCCTAGCCTAATAGAGGTTATAGTCCCTTAGGTATGTAAGGCTGAGGATGAATGCTAGCTACACAGCCCTCCATGTGTCATAAAATATGAGCAATAAAATGAAGTCAAAGAATTGGAAAGACAAATGACAAGGCTCTGTGCATCATTAATGAATGATGAGGGCAGAAAGGCAGAGGATAACCCACCATGCATATAATAACAATAGCTTCGACTGCTGGTGCTTCTCTACGCTTGTGCATTTAATGAAATGTGTTAGAGTTAAAAATTTAAAAATCAAATCTGTGTGCTCCATTAAATATGAGGAAAGAAGCAACTCTAGGCTAAGTTAAGATCTCTGTGTTGCACATTTCACTTGAGAATGAGCTGTACTGATTTGTGCAAACACTCATAAATGAAGCATAGCAGCAATCTAACATCGTAACCAAACAAGTTGCATGGTCCATAACCTCCTGTCTCATTAAAGAAGAAATTCTGATAATTAGCAAAAGAGCTGAACCCACAGGAAACTATCCATTTCCTACTGACATTTTGCCAGCTCCTTGATACCTGAAGCTGCTGCAGACACTGCGGTCTCTCTAGCAGGGTACAGATATTTTTCCTTAATATCATGCATTAGAGAGATGACACTAAGAGTCCCCGTTTTGCTTATAACATTTCCCACTGCAAAGTGCCTGACCACACTCTGCCCCAGACCAAAACCGCCTCACGCCTTGATCGCTCGGCGCTGTTTTGGAACAACACACAACACTTGTCCACAGTTCTGGGGTGCAGCTAAACCCTGGGGTTGGTTAAAGCTTTCCCTAACAACCACCTAGCCAGTGCCGGGGCATCGTCAACAACCTGGGATGAGACTATGGCAGCTGGGGCGCTGCAGGCAGGACAAGGGAGATGCAGGATGGGGCGACACTGACATCCGACACAGAGCCCAACGGGGTAGGCGCAGGGCAGCCTTTCAAGCAAGGCTCACAGTCCATCACTGTGACCTTCACACCTTGGGGCACTTTTTTTTCCTTCCATTCAGCAACATAAACACGTACTTTTTTTGCTCCATGCTTTGAACAAACATGATAAAAATGTGCTTTAATGAACCACTAGCGTCTCTCAATATCTTCCAGTCTAAAACTACTCCATTTCCAAAGCAGTGCCTTTTATTTATTTATTTTAAATGATGCCAGCTCTGCAAATGCAACCTGGGATCCGAAGTCTGATCCTAATGGCTCAAGTAGCATCATCAATAATAAAAATCTGGCAACTGAAATCATGTGACAGTAACACTGTCTGCTGGGCCAGACAGGGCAGAAAAGCAGCTCGCTTCCCACAACTATATTGTCCCTTAACTGTTAGCTGCAAAGTGCATTGCCATTAAACAAGGAAATACGGGGACACGTCGGGGCAGGTCTGCTGTTTCACAGCCCTTCCTCTCACTCTTATGGCACTTAAGAAGTTACTTGCAGGTTGTAAAGCAGAAGTGGGACCTGCACATGGGCACGGTGCGACAGACGGCAGGACTAAGAAAAACATCTGGCTTCTCTGCACCAGAAATCCTAAACCTTAAAGCAATTAGAAGTCTTTAAAGTAACAGACTCCCTGCTGTTTCCCAACTACTGAAGGCAGGTTCTGCCCATGCTCCACCTCCAACAAGGAGAAGTAACAAACTCCACTACCAGTATTACATGCCAGTATGAGGGGCCACATGATTTTCCACATACTTTTGCTTTTAGTCACATTTTTATTATAGCAGTGTATTAATGTTGGACAAGCTGACTTGGCCAGCTCTAACCTACTATTCAGCGAAAGCAAAATCCGGAATGAATAGAGCAAAAATTAAATCCAAACCTTGGTGTTGTGGGAGAGAAAAAGGCAAACTTCTTACAGAAGAAACCTGGAGAAAGGTGAGTAAGGGCTGCACTGAAATCACGTTTAAAAATTACTTTTCTCCAGCTGAATGACACAGCTTGTGACTCCCATATAGTGCAAATGGCTGAATAGTTGGGATGAGCAATAATCCCAGGGCAGATTGAGTCATGCCAAGATTTGATTCTTAGCTCTGCTACCAATTCATGCAGATAAATCATTCAACCTCTGTGCGCTTTGACTTCCCCATCTGAGCAAGGAGATATTCAGCTTAGCTCACAAGGGTGTTGAAGTGTTGATCATTTCTATGCACACAACAATGTGAACTCCTCGGCTGACAGGTACTTTGGCAGCATTACATATTCTTATTATTATTTTGCCTGCCTTCCTCTTCCTGCTGCTTTTAAGTACTGCTATTCTTCTGCCCCAACTTCAGGCCATTAGAACTTGACACTATAGAACTTACATTCCGTATGATAAATGCATTTAATTTTCTTCAAGCAAATATATTCCAATCCAGCATTGAAACATATGACTAATCTCTTTTCTTTCACATGACTGTTGAGTAAAAACAAGTGCTCGAGTGCTTTGTCAGACTGAGGCCAGGAGGGCTTTTGCAAGAATCAACGCTTTTGGCAGTTGAACTGGTGATTTGAAAGGTCTCCTCCAAAGCCTGAAGAATTATTAATAATATGGCTACCATCCCCAGGAAATGAAAGTGGGGTGGTCTCTATAAATACAACTGGAAAGAGGAAAGGAAAATTCCAATCACAGCCCTGAGTCCTGCTCTAGAGCCCTAATCCGCACTATGAGCCCTTGCTTTGTCTTCGAAAGGGACTAAAAAGGGTGAAGGAAGAGGCAGATCCTTCCCTTGGCCATCACTCCAGGGACCTTGTTTTCCTTCTCAGCCACGTCCAACATGGTGCATTTCCTCAAGAATCTCATACACAAACAGTGTAATTGATCCTTCCTGCTGTCCTCCCGTGTCACACGTTAGCAGTAGCTCTCTGTTTCTTACACAAGCAAAAGATTGGTCTAGGATAGGAGGAGGTTTGTGCAAGCCATGGCATGAAAACATATATTAATTCTTCCAGAGTATGGGCACTGAAATTACTTCTATCCATGCCTATTTCTTTGATTCAAACCTGTATATTCACTTTAATAATAAAAAGTTGGTACAAATCAGTGCTCCTATCTATTTTTAAACCAGGTAGTTATATAACAGTGTGCACTTAGCCTCTGCATTTCCCGAAACACTTCATTAGGTGAGAGATTCAACACGACTAAGGCCGCAGTTTGTCTTCTGCAATGCTACAGATTATTAGTATGTTGTCTGACTTTCATATAAACAGGTTTTCTTGATCAGAACAAACTCCGGAAAGCTGAGGATGATCTTTGATGATTTTCCCTTTGATCTTGGATCGAGAGCACGAAAAAAGCTTCTATCCACGATTACCAAGCACCACAATTACTAAGGCAAATCTTTCTGTATGGCATCAGGGCAGAGGTTAAAAAGGAAATCCAGAAATAAAGTAATTTTCCATTTAGATTTTAGAATAAAACGATAATCACATTCTTCTTTGAAAGACAGAAAAAAAATACGTAATCTTGATTTGATGTAGAGCAGTAATAATATCCTTAATATTATCTGCAAATCAGCAAAGAACAACACAGAACTTGTGCAAACAGCTCCAGAACAAGGCTGCTGGACAGGAAGTGTGGGCAGTACTGTGCAGTTCACCCAGTGGCCTCTCGAAATAGTTTAGCCGTTTACGTGCCCTGTATTAAAACCGGTCAAGTATGAAAGAAATTAACAGCCCATAAAATGCACGGGAAGGGTATTAAAAATGTTGAAAGACCAAAAGTTGGAATTGAATCCCTTCCGAGACACTGAATTGCTTCCGAGACACCACTTCACTGACCATTAAAGCGCATGGGCTCCCATCAGCACCGATGGCGAGCGGCCGCGCGCGAGGTGCTGCTGGGCCGGGGTTTCCCCTCTCACAGCAGCTAAATATCCCCAGAGCCACCCTGGGCTCTCTGTTTTTCCTGCCTCTTCCCTCTAGGATTCCTTTGTGCCCTTGGATGTTTACCCTTTGAGCTTGTAGTGCTGCTCCTAAGTCCTTGGCGCTGGCCCATTGACTAGTAGGCCTTGTTGAAGGACAACAAGTAACCTGGATACCTGCTCGCACAAAGAAGTCTCCACATGAAAGCTCTGAGCACAACGCACTGAACAGGCTGCTGAAGCAGCACCCGCTGCACCTGCAACATCTAAAACTGCCTTGGTCCAGCCACTGAACACACCTGGGCGCCTCTGAGCTTGAAAATAACCCAAGATTTCCTAATACAAGGCCACAAAATAACGCTCACTCAAAGGAAACCTGTAGTTAGGTTACTCTTGGTTTGATTTAGCATCCTGAAAAGGCTCCAAACCCGGTTCCAAATGCCTGAGCAGCGATTGGACTTGTAGGAACAACCCGGGGGGATTAAGATTGCTGCACCAATATATCTGCCAGCCAAACTGCCTTAAACAATCACGTGCACGTAACCGTTAACTCGAATATGTTGACAATAAAAATAAAGAAAAAACTTCAGATAAGTCCTTTCTTCCATGGCTGTGCCAGGAATTTGATTTTGACAGTTTTCAAACTGTAGTCTTAGCAGTTGGTTGAATTACTACGTGAAACATTAGCAACATGAAACAGAGAAATTTTGCAACCTCTTGCAAAATAAGCAGGAACAAGCATTGAAGAAATCATGCAATGCATCCTTTGCAGGGCTGTTACTTCTGTATTTATGATACTAAGAAATTGTGCCAGTAAAGGTAAAGATGGCAACTATTGATGGCTGATGTGCAAAACAGTTTAATATTTTTTTCATCCAATGTTGAAGAATGGTTTGTGAATCATACTTCCCTACTCTTGAACTATTTGTATATCTAGTAAATCAGCTATCTCTGATTTTTTTTTCCAGCTTTCAATGACTAATAAATTCAAGTACAATTTTTTTCCTTTATTCAACCCCTCCCACTGGTGTTTTTTTTCTGTGAAGGACTTTTATGTGACTTATTGGCCAATTTTCCTTAGCTCCATCGCACTGTAAACTTTAAGTTATTACCTTCTGCACGTGGAGCAGGTAGCTACGTACGGCTAGCTCGTTTCCCCTCCTGCAGATAAGGCCGAGGACTGGCCGCCACACGCAGCGGGGGGGACACAGTGGCACAGGCTGCCTGTTCAGAGAGGTCCCATTTGCCTCTATTCCCTGCGGGAAGGGAGACAGATCCCGTGACAGACCAAACACCACACCCTGAAACACAAAACACAACTGCAAAAACAGTCACAAATGCCCTCTTTAACTAATATTTATACACTCTGCCTAATATCTTGAGTTGTTACTAGTAATCAACAGAAGAGTCCCCATAGCACCCGTGTATCCACTTGTTTCCTTACGTGCTTCCAAGTGATTAGGCAAAACTGATTTTTCTATGACAAAGCTAGACTTAAAAATAACAACATCCCTCCAAAAGATGTCCTGAAGCCAAAATACCCTTTATAAAGATGCCACAACACCAAGACACAATGAAGTTCTGGGCTTCAAATTCAAGACAAAGGAATTCTTCAGATCTCATTCCATCCTATTACATACCTGAAACTACATAATTAAAACTGCTTGGGAGTGAACTATTCAAAATTTAAGAATTGAAAAGGGGAAATGTGTAGAGATGAGAGAGATTTCTCAGCAGAGGTTGCAGTCTGGACCTCTCCTCAGGCGCCTGCCCGGTGCCACATGTAAGCTGGGCCTGGGGTTGCAACTGCAGCCGCTCCGCCTCGTTCTGCCCAAGCAATTCCCCCAACAGGAGCTTTGCAATGGCAATTAGCAGCAGCTGAGGACACAGGCTGGTATTTGTGCTTCAGACAGAAGTACAATGAACATATGCAATGGAAAATGCCTCATCTGGAGTAAGAGAACTACCCAAAATTCATTTCTAATTTAGCAGTAAGCTAACAAACCAAAGCCATGTGGCAGCGGAACTTCATGTCCTTAGGACCTAACTTCCCAAAACAGAAGAGATGAGAGAAACAAAAGCAAAAGTATAATTGCTACCTTACATGCTGAAAGCCACATCTGGCACCAATGGCTGGCCCTCTGCAGGCTGTGCCCCCGGCCCCCACACACGCTCACACATTCACATGTGTTTGCAACGATTTTGAGACTCCCTCGCATAGGGCTCAGTGTGCAGATGGGGATCACAGGGGTCTGAGCAGGCAGACAGGACACCCGGACAGGGTGGGTATAAACCATGTGGTACTCAAGTGTTAGCACCCTGGTGGGATCAGCACACGCGTCTTAGATGGGCTCACTTGGCTGCAGTATAAACGAGCTCTCGCTGAATTATTAACCCTTTCAAATGGAGCAGGGCTGCTGTGGCTAATCACTGCTTCCTGGAGACACGTCTTTTGAGCTGCATAACCTGCTCATAGGAAGCCTCTCTCTGCCCCTACGAGGGGGCACGCCTCCACCAGTCAGTCCAGCAAACACCACCATGGCTGCTGCACATGCAGAATAAAGCACACGGGCAGATAGTTGCAGCTTATTGTTTTACCAGTGCAAAACACCAGAAAAGAGTGTATTTCCTTAGAATATGCACATTATTATTGGCACAGATAGCCCCTCTTTGGCAGAGGCACCTCTGGGAGAGCAGCAGGGAGTAGATGAGTGAGTCTCACATACCTCAGGTTTGTGGGGCTTCAGGTGGGCACCCCTGGGGAAGCTTTCCTAGAAGCGCAGTGCTCTGCCACACAGACAGGCGGGAAAGAACTGCCCCCCTGGGATTAGCTGAATCCAAGGATTTCCTTGCTAAACCTCTTTGACCTTATAAACTACTTTTTGTCCATCTGGAAGGAAGGTGGTCCTGGAGCAGCAACCCTAAGGAACTTACAGAACACCACCAGGGCACAAAAAAGAAACTGCAGGGCAATCATGGCAAGTGGAGAAGGAGCCAAAGAGCTTGATAAGCTGCACCTGGAACAGCCCCAATCACAGCTTTCCTCAAGCCCAAGCAAACTTCTGCATCACCTGAACTTCCAATCCCCTGGAAGTTCTGGGTGAAACCCCCTCAGAGCACTAAGCTGGCAACTTTCTGCCCATTGTAATGTGTTCTTTCTTTTTGAAAAATCCTGCTAAAATCAATGTGAGCCCATGGGCATTAATCAAACTGTTGGTTTGTTTTCTAAACTGGAAGTTATAAACTGACACCTCAAAACCTAGAATTAGAAAAGGCAAGACAGGAATATAGATATAAAGTACAGCAAAAGTTTACTTGGAGATTCATATCCCTCCACACCCTGCTATGGGCAGATGATTCTGCCAGCAGATGATCAGGTGCCCTCTTGCAACCTTCACTTTCCTGATATTTATTTATTTATTTATTCAGCTTAGCAAAAGGTTTCAAACTAAAACATGAAAACCCACTACCAAAAATTAAAAACCCAGTAAGTTGAAATCCATTATCCTCCAATTTGATGTTCTGCCTAATATTTCTCTGGAACCACAAGAAAATCATCAGCTTTTAATATAATTTTGGACTTAGTGACAGTAACAGTGTCTGTTATCACAGTTAAACCTACTGAGATATGTAGCTTACAGGTTAATAACGCAAGACACGACGATGATTCCCTCTTTGCTGTTATTGCTTTTATTCTCAAAAGAGGCTTTTTGTGTCTCCTAATGTGTGCTTTCTGCCATACAGTTCCTACCGATGCATAAAACAGGCATTTAACACGCAAAGCTGGCATCTTCCTCGCTAAGTAGATGGTTCTACATCGGGATATGAAGCCAAAGGCCCGAAACCAGCATGGGTGACTGGAGAGCAGGGTTTCTCCCTCCTGCATCAGGAGACACCATGCGTATCAAACACACCTCTTACTCGAATGGAAGGTAGCTGCAACATTGATTTTTTTTTTTCCACAAAGAGAACCCAAGCAGTGGCTGTTATTATAACTGTGTTCACTTTCTGTAGCTAATCCAGAGGTAACAATGATGTACCTTGACAAAATATTTCACAGACTGAGTATTAAATTAAGAGAAAATGATCTAGGTTTCTCTTTCAGCTCTTCCATAAAGTTCCTAGGTGGCCTGTGTTGCCTCCCAGCGGGTCTTTTTCCTCTTTCTCTTCCACTTTCCTTGTTTTTCCCCCCCTCCTCAGTTTTAACTACTATGTAACTATTCAGTAGTCAGAAGTCTATATAAGAGGTAAATTCTGCAGAGTATAGAATAAGTATGTCCATGAAGTACCATGAGTAAATATTAATGACAATCATACTGTCAATCTAGCAATATTGAAATGCATCAGCTCCAATGTTTCAGAGTCTGCAGTTTCAAGCTGTTTTAGTCAGGGAACAGGAGGCATCTTGTAAGAGGTCATTTCAAACGCAGCAAGACTGCTAGAGCAAGTAAGGGAGTAAGGGAGGCTGTGACAGACCTCAGGAAACCATGTCATCCCAGCATGTCTCAAGCAGGGCCAGCTCTGGGGTCTGCTAGGGGCAGGATATCCCCGTTCACAGGCAGCAACAGCGCTGGCTGCAGTGGCCACCAGGCTCTCTCCCTCCCCGCAAAGGTAAGACATAAAATAAGGAGATCTTCCACCTCAGGGGTCTTGCCAACCTTGCCCAATGGGCCTCATCCATTTCTGCCTGAGGTTAGGACGCAAGGAGCACCTTATAGCACTCGTTAGGTTTCAGCGAGGCACAACCCTTCGGAAGGAAAGCTCCTGTACTGCCACCACTTCAGTCAGAATTCTTACAAAAGGCAGTCCGGTTGCCGCAAGGGCCACAACAGCCCTCGGCCTACTGCAGAGCAGAGATAACCCCACCACTCTGTGATGTGACACACAATCTTTTTACTTGTTTCAATAAGAATAAACTAAGAATGACTTGGCCCATGTCGGGAAGGCTCGCCTAGGTTTTGTTCTTTTCGAGTTTCCCGTGGCAAGGCACGCATAGGACCTGGCATCACTGAAGCAGGAGAGTCGTTCACCTCACCGAAGCAGGAGTGCCTTTCTCCAGAACCCAGTGCCTGGCTGTAGGAAAAGCAGATCACGTTTTCAGAACTGTTTCTGTTAAGGTGACTCGTAGAAGGGGGTGCGTGTTTTGCTGAAAGGCAAGTTGACACAAAGGAGACACAATTTCCAAGTTGAACCATAAGGGGAAAGTCTCTAGTGTCGCTGGAATGGGGCATGGAAGGACGAGAGGGCACAAACCCAAAGGTGCTTTCTTTACAAAGAAAGATCTCTTTGCGTTGAAACTTCCAAGAACTCCTCTTCCTTTTCTGCACACCAAGCACCATTCCCATGGCCGATCCACCCAGGGTCCATGCACCTACCGGGGCTGCTTTTCAAACAGATTCAATCCATGAGCACCAAAGGCTTCAGCTAGAGATTTCCAAGCCACTTGGCCCCACGTGAAGCCCTTGGTGTTCTCACACTATTCAGCCTGTGGATGATGGGTGCAGTCAGTAAAACGGTCTGACGTTAGAAGCAAGCCAAAGAATAGTAAATATTAAATATTTTCAATCAAATACCAAAATATTATGAATAAATACCAAATACCCACAAAACATTCCCTTTACATCCACAGACTATTTGGTAACAAGAGCCGTATCCGGAAAGTTTTCACCAGGAACACGGCAGGCCCTGTCGGGCTCGGGGCTGGCGCAGGGCTCAGGGGACCCTCCGCGCTGCTGGGACTTGGGTCTGATCACGGCGCCCCGGGACGCCTGGCTGGCTGGAACACGCTCCTCATCCCGCAGAACTGCCGCCTCCCGCCTTAAACAGTCACAAGCCGAGCCCCTCCATTAAGGCCATTCTGCTCAGTGTGTAATAACATCTCAGAGTTTGCAATACCATGCCCAAGACAAGAAAGAGATTGTCCTGCCTGTGAAGACGGATACATTCACACCAGTATTTCAGATTAATGCAGCGACGGCCCAGCCCCCTGCATGAGAATATGGGGAATGTGGGGCGATTCCCCTGATGGCGGCTGGGGGATCCTTGGTACGAGCCCAACCTGCCCCGTCCCCTCGTTGTCGTGGGACCCGGCGCGCCCGGCCGCAGCGCAGCATCTGCCTCCACGTCTGTAATCAAAATGTTTACTGAAGGCACTGGGGAGCAGCCAAGCCACATATGACTACAGCGGAGTCCTACGGCTGTAGCAAGAAAAGGGGCTAAAAAATAATACAAAAGTTCAGTCGAGAAAATAACGTTTAGGATAAGTTTTTGAATGTAAAATGTGCCTGGGACCTCTGAACATTAGCTCAGATTTCACCCTTTGGTGCTCCCTTGCTTAACTAACTGTATTTGTCCCTGCAGACAAGGAAAAAACACAACCTCTTTCAGTGGTAATAAGCATCTGCCTGTTGCTACCTTAAAATCACAGCAATCTCAAATTGTAACTGCCCTTTTCTCATGTTTCCACCAGTTTTCAGACTTCCTCTTGTGGTAGCTTGAGGCTGCGCATCTGGATGTTTTAAACATACAAAGGAATTGCTAGAGCAAGCAAAAGAGAAAACGGTGCAGAGAGTTAAGATGTGCAGATAAGCAACTGGTGCAGCTCAAGTAACTGACAGCCGGGCAGGAAAACCTCTCTCCAAGGAGCGCAAGTCTAGGCAGAATGAAGACTCACGTTGCCTTTGGCTTCATTTTTGAAGTACTATTAATCCACGTCTATCTTTTTAGCAAAACTTTAGCTGCACCGTCACCAATCATTAAGTTTCCCGGAGACAGCACTCCAAAAACAGACAAAGAACTAGCAGTGGTAAGTCTTGGTTTCGTCTTTGCTTCAGATTTATCTTGTTGTTCTTCATTAGCAGATGTTTCTTGCTTGCTGGAGCCGAGGAAATGACTGCAGCCCGTGTCTCTGTGAGAGCAAGCTAGCGAGCAAAGGATCAGCTTTCACCAGTTAAAGCTAGAGCCAAGGAGCGTTTCCTCTCTTAAATTTTTTAAAGCCAGCAAAGAGACTCTTTTTTGCGCGTGTGTTAAGTCCAAACGCGCAAAATAACTTCACTAAATCACCGCGGCTATAGTCAAGAGACTCCAATGGCTGAGAGGGGAGGAGGGTAAAAAGATGCATCTATTATTTGACTTAAGCCCCCGGAGCTGACGGCTCGTGCAGCAAACAGCTCTGCAGAATTCTGCTTTCCAGGTTGTTTACCAGGCAGGGCAGAAGCACAGCTTGAAGGAGCAATTATAGGCAAAAGGCTGCTCGGGTTTCAGAAGCCATAATGACTAGTTCTAACTTTGAAAAGAAAATCTTATCGCAGCTTTGAAGGCTTATTCTTCTCTAAATTCAATCTGGAACAACAGAAAAAAAGGACTTTGGATTTCTGAATATGACATTAGGAAATTACAGCTATAGCTCTGCAGCATTTTATTCTAACCTTATTTTAGCCCTGTGGACCTTCATAAAAATCATATTATGAGAAAGTCCATTTAAGGGGAGATTGAGATGGATTATTCTTATTTTAGCATGCAAATTATAGACATTTCTCTTTTTCAGCAGTGACTCCATTTTAAGGTAGATTGAGATAAATTATTCTTATTTTAGCATATAAAGGGCTGAAAGGTGGTCACTTTGCTTTAGGAGCTGGGGTGCCTCTTGGGAAACCTTGCCAGGTTGAAGGGGCTCTGGGGGGCGGTTGGACTGAGAATTTGCAGATGGGGGCAGTGGAAAGTTTAGGAAAAGCAGACAAACTGACCCCCCAAAATCACCCAAGGTTTTGCCTTGGCAGCACAGCAGCCAGAAGACAGGGGCAGCGTGTGTGGGAGAGTGGGGTCACACACGCCTAACAGCAACTTAACCACTCTTAAATAATCTATTTTCTTAGGCACAGTGAGGCTTTTATTCAGCAACAGCAATCCCTATCTCCCCTCCTCTTTATTTCTCTCCAAGAACTGATTTTCTCTGTGGGGCCCAAGGAAAACCCCGGGCAGTCTGACGGCTGCAGCTCTTCTTTGTCTTTGGGTGACGCTCCCTGGCCGCCTTCCCCGCAGCCCCTCCACGTGAGCAGCCCCAGCGCGCGGGAGCAGGACACGATTTGCTGTGTTGCAGCTGGACCCTGTTTCATTAATGGGCTGGATCTAAATTCCAGCTCCCCGCAGCTCCCTGCTGACTCTGGGGAAACTGCAGCTTGCAGCCGAGGCCAAGATGTGGTTTACAGAGACACTAAATTTTCTTCAGGATTCTCTCCTCATAGAACAGCTGGTTATGTTCATTTCTCATCTTCGCTAAAATCACCATTTTAGGAAAAACTGAGAGGGCTTAGGTTTGTATTTATAATCCTTGCAAATACAATTCTTTATCGTGCCACGTTTTATATTGCTTTATATTTATCACATTCCCAGACCACAAATGGCAAGAGGAGCATCCTGCTGCTTTAGCAAACTTCAGTTCTGATACGTGGCCTGCACTGTGGCACAGTGCTTCACTGGGAGATCCAGACAGACGCCCAATAAAATACGCCCAAAATACACGAAGATTAAAATCATGACAGAACAGCCTACAAACAGGCCTGTTCATTCTCTTAAAGAGCTTCACATCGGGGCATTAGGCCTCGCTGACTGCAAGAGGCCAGAGGACTCTCACTCACAGCAGAGGTGAAGCCCCCGTGGCATTCGTGTGCCCATTATTGCGAGGGCACCCATCTCCACTGTGGAAATGCCCCATCAGAAGAATGATTTCATAAAAGTCATGAAACATCTGCGCTTACTCACTAGATGGATGGAGGAGCTTCCAGGAGAAACTTCCTTAAATTGTTTTCCCCTCAAGACATCTTGGGATCATTTGAGAGCAGGGCAGAGTGGGGCACTCCAAGACTTAATGAGAAGCTGGTGCCTTCACAGCATTTCTTCTGCTGGATTCACTGAGGTAGAGATCTTGTCCTCGGCCTTATCCCGGGGGGGCTTCAGTCAGTTAATCAGATGGGCAAAGCAAAGGTGCCCTCTGGAGCAGTGTGCGGCTCAGGGACTTGAGCGAGCAGTCGGTCTGTCCAGTTTCTCAGAATGCTTGGTTAAAAATCATCAATGACATTTCGGATACAGCTGGGGACAACACCGCTTTAGCTTGTTCACGTGACCTTCCCACCTTGGAGACTGTAGTTAGTATTTCAGACGCAATCGCCGAGGGTGCTTTTCTCTAAAGACAACCGTACCTGAAAGCTGAATGCGCAGCCCTCCCTGCCAGCAGCATCACTGGAGGGCCCCTCTCCACTCCGTGCTGCGCTGGGAACCAGCCCTGAAATCTCAGCGCAGCTATAAGGGAAGCAAAACACTCACTCTCCTGGCTAAAGCCTAAGTCTCCAGCTAGTCAGTCAAGTTGTAATTTATGAATGAAAACAATTATTCAGTTATTGGTTATTATCATTCTGAAAGTGCCCAAACTAACATATTCGCCCTACTCCATTTATCTGACCTTCAATAAGGATGCAGAATCAATAGCAGAATCGTGTATTTATTCTCAACATCGATTATCTGTGTAACAGTCCAAGCCAAGGCAACAGCTTGAACTACAATTTTGTCCAAGTCCGCTTGGATCCAAATGTTGAATCCAAGACCTTTACCTAGCAGGCAACCTGCTCTGTAGCCAAAGTTTGGAGTTCCTCTGCTAAAAGCAGAGCTGACAAAGGATTTTTTCCCCCCAGGTATAAAGGAGGTTTTCTAGGTTGCTTTTTGTTAGGGGTCTTTTTTTTTATTATTATTTATTTATTATATTATTTTTACTTGAATGAGTTTGCTTTTATGGCAGCTCTCCCCATGACAGGCTCTCAGGCTGTCAGCGTTGGACGTGAAGGGCAAAAAACACCCCACGGTTTGTGCGAGGTCACTTGTGCAGTGCACTGAAGGGGGGACCCTGCATGGTCACGTGAGACCATAGCCAGGTACTCGCAGCTTGGTTTAACAGCAAAACACATTTTTGCTGTGACAGAGCAAAAGCATTTGAAAGATCTGATGGAGCAAGTGGTAGGAACAACCAAGCCACCGCTGCTCCGTGATCAGAAGGGGACTGACTTGCCCCTGTGCCTGAAAACCACCCTCGGCCTTGGAAGGGAAGAAGTGGTGCCTTACTGGTCTGCTGCCTCTTTAATTGCAGTATGCTTAGGCCACACTGCGTGAAATAGAACAGGGAATAGAGTTGGGGTGTTGCTATTATTTTAAAGAGAACCCAAAAACAAATGGATCTGTGCTGCTTTTTAGTCCTTTATGACTACTGTTGTCTAAGAGGAGATATTTTGTGGCCTGTCACCTTAGCTGCATCAGAAGGACTTGCCGAGTCATAATCTGCTGGAGGACTCCATGAAGACGTTAAGCAGACACTGATGGGATAAGGTGTCCAGGCAACTGCAATGCTATCAAAGACTTTGTTGCTCAGTCTTTGCAATGGTTGGCTCAAAAACACACACTCAACATTCAAACAGCTCTACACAGCGAGAATAAACAAACGCCTTTTCCTTCTCACTTAATGTGGTCTCAATTTGTGAAGTTTCTTTGATATCTTAACTTGACAAGTTTCTCAATAATCCATAGAGTCTACAGGAAAAAAAAAACACTTAAAACTGTAAGCAGATCTATACATCATAAAGAAACAAACAAACAAAAAAGATAAACTAATTTTTACTTTGTAGTTCTACATTAAAGCTCTATGCTCTACTTATTAATAAAGCAATTCCTTAAGTAAAGGTGATAGCAAATAGAGGGAATGATTGCTTAATTAGCAGTGTTGTGTGATCAAGGATGGTTAATGTCAATTAAGGTGATTTCGCTGCTTACTCAGTTACTAATAATAGTAATTTTGAAAAGAAAACTTGCAAATTACAGACATGAAAATTAACATGGAATTGCATTATTTATTTGTAGTGATTAAGTATCTTCTTTATGAATTTAAAAGTCTTTGTTTTATGCCTTTTTTTTTCCCCCTCAAGCAATACCTGAACAAATACTATGGGTGCCCAAAAGACAATTGCAATTTATTTGTACTGAAAGATACTTTGAAGAAAATGCAGAAATTTTTTGGGCTACCTGAAACAGGAGATTTGGATCAAAATACCATTGAGACAATGAAGAAACCACGCTGCGGTAATCCAGATGTGGCCAACTACAACTTCTTTCCAAGAAAGCCAAAATGGGAAAAAAATCATATCACATACAGGTACTAGCTAGCAGGGTTATCCTGTACGTAGTTCTGCATTCTGCTTTCAGGAACCAGCTGAATGAGGCAGGCAGATGTGGGGCAGTGCTTGGTGGGCTAGGTAGGACTTCTTGAATTATTGCCCCTCTGCACCTGGGAAACTACTGGATGCTCAAGCAAACACTTTGAAATTTTAAATTGGAAAAATTGAGGAATAACCATGTAAAACTCAACTTAAAGGTTCTGGTTGAAACTAATGGGATATTGGTTTTGTTCCGTGCTCCATTGCAAGTGTTCTGTGGGATCTGGAGCACGAGCAGCTTGTGTGCCTGGCTGCCCAGTGGGGACACTTTGCAACTGCAGAGCACATGTAGGAGACCAAACTCCTCTGTATTCAGTAGGCATGAAAAGGGAGGTCATCAAAGCACTTTTTAAAACAGAACAAATGCATCATTGTGCATTTACCAGTCACTGTTCGTGAGCCTGACTGTTGAAAAGCCCAAAGCAAGAGGCCACTTAAGTACCTGGCCATAAATGAGGAGTGATCAGTCAGCAACACCAGGAGTAAAGACCGCTAAAATAAACTGCAGGATGGATGTTTTCCATCTTAAAAACTAGCTTCTAATCTAAAGATCTAACAGTTTAACTATATGAGGGACTTGAAAATTTAAAAAGAAGTAAAAGAAAACAGGTTAATTCATTATCCACATTATTCTAAATTACTTAAGGAGTCACATGCAGGGCTGTTGTCTTACTGAAAAGCAAATTAATCCACTCCAGAAATGTTCAAAACTTCAGTGAGCTGCTTTTCAGTTAAACAGAAGGCTCGAGTGCTCTGACAAACCAGCCCTGTGCTTATATGTTCAAGTCTAAAACGTGAGCATGACTTGCAAAACCACTAAAAAGTTTTCAAAAACGTAAATCTCAGTGGAGCAAAAGTCTGTGAGGTGCTCTCTTGCCAGCACCTCAGCACGAAGATAAAACTGTGAAGATTTTGAGTAAAACCCTGAATATTTAGCATTTGAATTAACTCTTCCTTTTGCCTCTAAGGATTATAGGCTATACACCAGATTTGGATCCCGAGACAGTGGATGATGCTTTTGCCCGAGCCTTTCAAGTCTGGAGTGACGTCACACCGCTGAGATTTAACCGAATAAACGATGGAGAAGCAGACATTATGATTAATTTTGGCAGATGGGGTATATTTTTCTATTTTTACATATGTTTTTGGTTTTGTTCCTTTCATTAATCCTCAGTTCTGGAATGATCTATCCTCAATAAGCACCACCCACGAGCCTTCCTGGCAAACCTTGTCCTAGTTTGCACTTGGCTTGTACCGGCTGAGATCTAATTTCACTAAGATTTTTCTTCTTTCTAACTGAGAGACAGAAATATTTATACAATAACCTTATGCTATATTTATCTTTCCAAAAGAGAATTGCTAGGGGCAACATTTTATTTTTAAACTTGTCAATCAGAAATAGAACTGGGAAATATTGGTACAGATCTTCGGACGATGTGAACTGGCTTCCCTCCATGGAGGAGCAAGGAATGCCATCAGGCTCCTCATTTAGAACACTCTGCTCCATCTTCCAGAGCTAATGGAAGAAATTCTAACATAACAGACCTTAAAAATGGCTTTGTGACTTCTAGTTTTAACCCCATAGCTCATCTCCGTTCTTTGGCGGAGCGGTACAAAGGTTTGCAATGCACTTTAGCCTCAGGGAATCTCAGAGTACAGACCTCAAACTCCAGGTCCAGCTCACGGTAGGCAACATGATGCCTGTTAGTTCTATACATCTTCCACATCAATTTTGGTTTCTCCTGAAAGAAAATATATAGCTTTTCAGTGTGTACCTGGAGCATTTTAACTTACAGATAGCCATAGAAGTTATAATGAGAGTGAAGGCACTTGTGTAGAGCACTCGCTTGGAGGTAGACCTTCAAACTAACGTGAACAGCTTGAGAAATAACAGCTCTGTGCACAAGATTCCCTTTGCAGCAGGTTTTCTTTGCTTAGGCTACTGATCAATTGACCTCAAAGGCTTCAGAGATCCTGTACAGAACCCAAAGCTTCAGATTCTCATCCGGGCTGGCTTGGGTCTCAGAAGGGAACTCTTACAAAAGCAGAAGTGTTCCTCTGGTTTTAACATTTGCTGATTATATTCAGAAATACTGCGGGGGAAATGCTTCCTCCACATTCGTTCTTAGCACTTTATTGCAGAACAGATTCACAGGAGCTGGGACTTCCATGAGTTTATTCATTGCTAAGGTGTCCCTTAAGCAAAGAATCTGCTTTGAAATGAATGAGAATTAAGCACCTAAATGTACTTGAAAACCTGGCCCTTAACAACCAACAGTAGTTCACAGCAATGAATAAACTGAGCTAATATCAAGAGACCAACCCCAGTATGAAATCAGTGTAGCAGAGCACAGAATCAGGCCTCTGTATTTCGGGCAAGACCTCAGGCCAGAAGGCCTGAACGATGCAACAGGAGGAGCTGGCAGGCGCGTGGCTGCCCGGGCGAGCGTGGCGGGGAGCGATGAATGTCCGGCTATGCCCCTGCCAGCCTGCTCCAGCCGCAGGCCTGCGGCTCCCAAGAAAAGCCTACAGTGTCCTAACAGGAGAGCTACTTAAAACACTGTTGCCCTGCGGGCAGGCCGAGCCTCAAGTGGTCAGTGGGGAGGAGGGACGGGCTCCTTCACGGCTCTCGGGGCATCAAGCAGGACTCAGCTTGTCACCAGAGTGAGAAGTGCTCAGCCCCTTTGCTTTCCTGCTCAAAGCTGGTGCAAAGAAAAGAGCTCAGTCTTTAGAAATGGCTCCTACCCCGTCTGCTTTCTCCCGCAGAGCACGGCGACGGCTACCCCTTTGATGGCAAAGACGGTCTCCTGGCTCACGCTTTTGCACCGGGGCCAGGAATCGGAGGAGACTCCCACTTTGACGATGATGAACTGTGGACTCTCGGCGAGGGGCAAGGTACCAGTTTTCGGTGTTTGGGAACAGTGTCTCAGTGCCACTTCAGGCACCACACGACATGTTTTCACTGACACGCTCAGGTCACCAACAAGCATTAAGGAAACTATTCCTACAGATGACAATCAATTGTTGCAATTTAAACTGTTTTTCTCTAAAATGTTTATTTAATCCTTAAGTATGTGTTTCATAGGACTTCACTTTCTATTCTTCTCCTGTTACCTCTTGAAGAAACGGAATTAGTAATAGGCCTGACACAGCACAACCTTACAGTGCAAATTCAAAACATAACTGAACACCAAAACAGTCATTTTCTGCCTCTGTCTCTCCTGTAACTTCAGCAGAGGCACTCAAGTAGCTGACAAAACCAGGCTGGATCACAGTGAGCCCGGGCAAACCCTTCTCTGTATTAGTGCATGTATTGTCCAAAAGTCCAGTTACTGCCAATAAAAAAATGCTACAGATAAGCAGATTGCCTGCACACTAACACGCACTACAGCACCAGTACTGCAGGCTTGGGGAAGATGTTTCTATGCGACAAACCAGCCCAAATCCGAGGAGCCGGCTGTGCCTGTGTTAGCACCGCATCCCCCAGTGCAACACAGCTCACTCGGGGCAAACTGAAAATACCAAAGCGGTTTGAGGCACATGGCATATTCCACTCGCACTCAAAGTGCTGCCTGGAATCTCTCAAATTATACTGCACATCGCAAACCATATTACCCCAGAAGCTAAATTACTAAATATATTAACAGCCTGTTTGCAAGTTTGCATTGCCATAGTAACAAAAACATATATTTTTTTTCTGGGCTGATTTTAAGGACTGATCATTCTAACAGTTCACACTGAGTAATATCCATGTAATTCTTTCAAAATTACCAGTTACTATTTCAGTTGTGATCACCTTGCCAATAGAGAGTCCAGCAGGGCATAGAATTTCAGAGTGAAAATGCAGAGCACGTTTCTGCAGCAGCATCCCCGCGAATGGGAAGGGTGGCTCGTCACATCCTGGTGTCTGCTGTTTCTCTTGACAGTGGTTAGGGTGAAGTACGGGAATGCGGATGGTGAATACTGCAAATTCCCCTTCTGGTTCAATGGCAAGGAATACAACAGCTGCACTGATGCGGGCCGCAGCGACGGCTTCCTCTGGTGTTCGACAACCAAAGACTTCGATGCAGACGGCAAATATGGCTTTTGTCCCCACGAGTGTAAGTGCAACACGGTTTCTAGTGTTTTTTCCTGTAGGAAATCATTCTCTTCTCATTTTTAACCATCTATTTCTCCTTGTACTTCTTCCACGTCCATGAGACCATATTTAGATTTATCGTTCTTCAGTGGCTGCCTCAGGCTTAGCTCTGTAAAGACTCCCTTCATACACAGAGCTTGCAACTGATGATGACCTGTGCCAGCTCCTTTCTCTAAGATCAAGGAGATGCTCAGGATGCATCTGGGGGAATGCAGACCTCTTGTACATGTGAGACACTGTAGGATCAGGTTCATGACCTACAGACACCTTTCAGAGGAAGGATAGGGCCGAACACACAGATGGAACACAGTGAGTCATGGCAATTTCTCCCATGATTGATTTTCAGCTGAAATCCAGTGCTGCTACAAAGTTACCCTGCACATTGCTAAAAATGCATTTGCATTTTTAGAGTTTAGGCATTAACACATACCATAGCAGCCTTTTACTTATGAAGTGGGTCCAGTTGTTCTCTGTAGGTACAGGAACACCACGGTGTGCTCTGGAATTGCACTGTGTCCCGTGTGCTCAGTTCAGTATCAGCAGAAAAACGCTAGAGGGTTTAGAAAGCCAAGATCATAATCAATCTCCAGATTCTTGACATTCAAACAAAACTCTAGGTTTTGTACAGAATTCTAGGTTTTGTAAGCATTTTATTTCCTATTTGGACTGACTTAGGAAGCATTCATTTACAGATGAGACCATTTGTATAATACTTCCATGTAGCCATTTTTTTTAATATACATAATTATCTCTATAGTGAACTGATATGGCAATGGGCTTCCATTGAAACACTGAAAACATATAAATACATGCTTGAATACCTCAACGATGCTTGCCCTGGACAAAATTTCAGACAATTGGTGGCTGTATGAGTGTTAATTCGATCTCCTGTACAACACCAGTAAGAAACCTCTAGAGAGACAAGCAAGTACAGAAGGCAGTAGCCTACAGGGCTCATTTAGCAGAAGGGGGATGAGAAGAGATGGTGAGGGGCTTTTAGCCACGTATTCCATCTCCTGTTAACCAGCTCCAGTACTGGCACCTATATCCACCTACATTCCCTGCACTGCAGTTTCCTGTATGCACTTTTTTCCACTGAACATAACTAACTGCTTGGAGCTCTTGGCAGCAGGGACGGTTTCATCACATGTAACCCAACGTCCCGAGCAACAGGCGCACAGCATCGTTGGAAGGACGCGCTACCGTGACGTCCTAATGAATAACAGCAGAGCTAGGAAAGCGAGCGAGGCAGCAGACAATGGAGCTTTTGTTGGAGCCCAGGCTAATCCCACCGACCCTGCTTGGAACCACAGCACTCAGCTTACTCATAGCAGGACGGTTACGCGCAGGCTGCGTCAGAGAGGAGAACACGCATTGCTGAAAGGAGATTTGGGCTGCTTCAAGGGTAAAACTAACTAGACAAGGCAGGCTTAGGGCTTTGCCAGAGCTAAGAACTGCCCTACGTGGCCCAGGCAAGCCCAGCACGTCCTGCAAAGCACATGCACGTATGTGTGTTAATGTGCATATGTCAATTCAATACCCACAGTTTGCTGAAACATCACAGACGTGTGCGTGTGTGTAAGGAATTTAGCTTTCCTCTTTTGGGCTCCCCTGCCAGCCTGCGTAGACAAACAATAAACAGATTCCTGCCCCTCAAGTTTTGGGATTGCTCAAGGGCTTTGCAAAACCATATGGCTTCCAAAGGGGGATTTCAGTTTCTCTACATCAGGATGCTAACAGCTTTCAGAGAAAAATCTGTTGTAGAACACATCACTCTTCCACTCTTAAAATGATAAAAAATGTTTTCTAATTTCTTAAAACCTGACTGCCTATATACCACATCTGCAGCTGGGACCCATCATGGTGACAGCTACTCGTATGACTTAGAGGGGACACACAAGAAAGAGTACAAACTTTTGACAGAGTTGAATTTAGCAAAAGCTAGCTCCTTTAGCCTAACACATACTTCACTTGCCTTGTAATCTCCTTCATTCCCTGCTTTCCCCAAAACCCCTCTCCCATAGAATAAATCTAGGTTTATTTCTTGAAACTACCACACATGCTCAGCCACTGCGGGAGTGGAGCACAGACTGGAGGCAGCTGGGCAGACACACACTTACACACCACGGCTGCCCTTTCCCCTGCCCTTCAGGGAGTTTCCCTCCTTCTCCTGTTCCATCCCACCTTGGGGCAGCTCCCGATTCAAGCGGGCTGGCTATGAGACCAGAGCAGGAATCCAGAGCCTAGACAGGAGCAAGAGGCAGAGATGTTTCCCCACCAGCTGCACAGCCCAAACATCTCCCTAGCAGCAGCTGCAGATCTTGCAAACCCATCAAGCATCTTTAATTCTAATTTGCAATAAGGCAAAGAGTTTTGCAACCAACACAGGGGAAAGATTCTCTGAAAGTGTTAAAGGCCACTGCTGAAGGAGGGGACTGTGAGCATCACATGAGGGTACCTCGGGCAAAATAAAAAGCTGCATTTGGCCTGTGACTCAGAAGGACTCCTCACAAAGCACGGAGAGACTGACTTTTCATATATTTTTTTTGCAACTTGGCCATGTTTAAACTAATAAAAAAAAAGTATTAAAATGCAGCGTTTGCCAGATCTAGAGTTGGAAGCAGCTCATGCTGCAAGTGAGTCATCTAAACAACTCTGCTTACTTTGCTTTCCAATTCTTTCAAAAAAACAGTCTTTCCTCGATCTGTATAAACACTGCCCTACTTAGTGCAGGTTTCCTAATGCATTACAGAGCCTGGGGTGCAAGCACAAAAAATGGCATCAGGCCCCTTTTGGGGTCACAAAGTAAGACACGGCCAGGCACGTCCCTGGCACCCTGAGCCCAGCCTGGCGACAGGAGCTGCCCTTGGCCCTTGGTGCCAGGAGGACCAGGACACAGAGGAGAGCCTGGCCAGAGCTGAGGCCGCGCAAGGCCAGGCCCACGAGCTCCACGTCCTCTCCTCGGTGCGCCCGGAGCAAACTTGAGTAATGCGAGTTCATGCCCTTAACGCTGCGGCCGCGGCCAACTACTGATTTAAGTGGAAAAGAAAGGCAAAATGATTCATCTGTGTCACAATACACCCATCCTCAGAGCCCTTGGCCATCCTTCAGCCAGGAAAGGTCTAACCAAGTGATCGGTGTCTCCTCCCGGCAGCGCATCAGTCTGAGCAAAGGGAAAAAAACACACAAAAAAGCAAGTCCCGAAGTCTATCTTGCCAGAACAGTTCATGTTCACTTGTTTGTGAAATACATGTGAACAGCACAGGGCACAAGGGATAGCTAATAAACCTAGCACCTTTGCAGGACTTTCTGTCACGACTGCTCATCACTGCGGTGTGTCGGTGCTCACCATTTTCTACATTCCTTCCCCTCCAGCCCTGTTCACCATGGGTGGCAATGGCGACGGACAGCCCTGCAAATTCCCCTTCAAGTTTCAAGGCAATTCCTACGAGCAGTGCACGACTGAAGGGCGCACAGATGGCTACCGATGGTGTGGCACCACCGAGGACTACGACCGAGACAAGAAATACGGGTTCTGCCCAGAGACCGGTAGGATTCTGCTCTTCTCTTACTTGCCCTTGCTGTAAACTACCCAGCCCTCCCCAAGTGTATGAACCTTGATGGATCAGGCACAATTAAGGGTACAAAGTTTAGCAGGGACACACCAAAGGCACCGAACCAGAGGACAAGGTGTCTGCGAGCGAGCAGCCGCTTTGTAACAGCCCCAGAGCCGCCTCAGGCACGGCGGGAGCACGTGGCGGCCACTTTAGCTGCGGACACGAGCGGGCAACGCTTAACTCGCACGTTATCCCGTTGTTCTCCACAGCAATGTCCACGGTCGGTGGAAACTCCGAGGGGGCCCCTTGCGTGTTCCCCTTCATCTTCCTGGGCAATAAGTACGAGTCGTGCACGAGCGCGGGCCGCAACGACGGCAAGCTGTGGTGCGCGTCCACCAGCAGCTACGACGACGACCGCAAGTGGGGCTTCTGTCCCGACCAAGGTAAAGCCGGCAACGTGCCCCTCCGCCCAGTATATTCCATTCTGCCAAGTTTATAAGGTAGTATCTTCTCCAATATAAAAAAAAAAAAAAAAAAAAAAAAAAAAAAAAAATTTTTTTCTCATAGCAAATTTTACCCCAACGGAGAAAAAAAAAACACAAA
>VWPW01017287.1:480646-508276 GCA_013389825.1 Crypturellus undulatus | reverse complement strand
GAAAGAAAGAAAGAAAGAAAGAAAGAAAGAAAGAAAGAAAGAAAGAAAGAAAGAAAGAAAGAAAGAAAGAAAGAAAGAAAGTTTTTCTCATTGGCAATTTTCCCTCCACTGGGCTAAATAAAACCCACAAGAATTGCAGTATTTCAATAGTTCTTAAGAATTAGACTTTGATACCAGGCAACAGTTAGCACTAGTTTCATGTTAAAGTTTGCATGGTGAAAATGAATATTTATTCCAGTTAATCTTTGCCCATATTTCTAATGTGACTTAAGAAAAGAATTGAGGCTTTTAAAGACATTTCTAAACAACTGCTAAAATCAGTTTCCTGAATATGAGCATTTCCCTGTTGTCTTTTAGGGGTGAAAATAACTGCCATATCTCAGAGACTTGAGGTCTAGTCTGTAGTTTAAATCTGTGCTGAAAAAAAACATGAAATCAAAATCCATAATTTGATTTGTCATTGTTGGCAACATATATGACACAGAAAACTAGAGGCTGCAAATATTAGCTGTGATTTATTACAGTAAGATATTTGCTGCGGGGAGACTTTTGATGGGTAGCGGGAAAACAAAATGGGAATACGGTGAATAGCCTGTGCAATATGTATCCATCTTGTGTCACCCAGGATACAGCCTCTTCCTGGTCGCTGCTCATGAATTTGGCCATGCCATGGGGCTGGAGCACTCCGAGGACCCAGGAGCTCTCATGGCCCCAATCTACACCTACACCAAGAACTTCCGACTCTCCCAGGACGACATTAGGGGGATCCAGGAGCTATACGGTGAGGGCCTCCTCCGCTGGCCAAAATCATCAGAAAAACAGGCTGAATCCGGAGATTTGGGACTTGCAGGAATTGAAATTGCACAAATGACAGAAACATTCCCTGTTCCTTCCCCTGCCTCCTTTGTGTTAGTGCCAGAGCTCCTATTTCTCGCTAGTAGCGCAACTTAAGGATGAGGAGTCACTAAATCTTCTGCATTACTGGAAGCCCCCAGAATCACCCCTCACCTGCAGTTCCTGGTGTGGTGCTTCGCCCTGCAGCACCTTGGGCTTTCCAGATCCCACGCGGGGCTGAGCGGAAGGGCTTCGTTTCCTGTCCCAGACGGAAACCCCTTTGCATCCCTCCCTGCAGCACTTTGGGCCATACAGTCATAATTACATTTGCAAACAACACGTGCGAGCTGATACTTGTGTAAAAACATGCTTGGCAAGCCCAGGGGAAGAAGGAGGCTTTAAGTACTTTTATGTAGGTACATGCTTAAAATTTATTGTTTTCTCTCCTGACACTTTGTGAAATGAGTGGGAATTACCACTATTTAAGTCTACTCTCTATATATGAAACAAACCTTTCACTAATCAAGATTCTCTTATACCAGCTACACTCATGTTTTGTAAGTACCTCAACCCTGCATCTAAGAAAAAGACAAGTGCCTCAGAAGGCAACACAGGAGCAGCCAATAAAATCAAATCAAATCAAATCAACCAAATGGTAATCAAATATGCAAGCACTGTGCCAATGGAGGCAGAAAAATATAACATACAATTGCCTCAAAACTTGTATCTTTAAAACTTTTGAAACTGTTAGCACTTCTAGAAAGAGAAATGTACTTTGATGTCTCCTCCGCTGAGGTGCAGATAAGCCTGAACAAAGACACATCAAACTGCCTTTCTCTCCTTTCTCAAAGTCAGTACAATAAAAAAACCCCAAGGTTAACACTTCAATTCCATACAGTTGCATCTGAATGTCTTTCAAATTAAACAGGTGGCTCAACACAGATGGGATAGAAAAAGGAGACATGGAGACACAGTGTCTTGAATTCGCCCACTCAGCCAAGTAGGGCCAGGACTCGGATCTACGGCCACATGAGCTATACTCTGCCACTGCTTCAGAAAAGATCCTGTTAGATATTTTCCCTCTGCTTCAACTACTGTATTCTAGTTACTGCCCGTCTGATATGTATACGTATGAAAACCTGACAGTTCTGACTGTTGGTGACACACAGTATTTCAGACCTTCAGTATTTCTGTTCACCATTGCAGAAGTATCGACCGACGTTGAACCTGGGCCAGGCCCAGGCCCAGGCCCTCGTCCAACCCTGGGACCCGTCACTCCAGAACTCTGCAAGCATGACATCGTTTTTGACGGCGTCGCACAGATTAGAGGAGAGATCTTCTTCTTCAAAGACAGGTAAGCGAGACAGCTCTCGGCTTACTGACGTGGCCTTGGTCAGACCTACTGGTCAGTACTAGCAAGTACCATCTCTGCCCTTTCTTCTTAGGGATAGCATCAGGCCCTAGCGAACTCCTACTGGAAGGAGACCACAGATTATTGGTTTACTGTTAAATAATATGGAAAAGACTGTCTCTAATTTGGGAGAGGCGAGAGAGTTGACATAAGCGATGGTTACACCCCAAATTCACCTTTTCCTACAGCTACACCCAAACTTTCTGGGGATTCTGGAATGTTCAGCTTCACTCATGGTTTTAGGCAGTTTCGTGCTCGTTTTTCACTCCTCATTTCTGACCTAGACTGCGATTAAAATGCTATGACAACGACTGGGCTGGTGGTAACTCCATCCAAAACCAAAGATATGCCAGAAACCTCACACACACACACGCACACGAGAGAAAAAAAAAAAAAAAAAGCCTGCTCTCATGATATTTGCAGCCCAGTTTTTACAGACTGGAGAGCCAAAGTTACCCCTGATGTCACTGTACTGGCTCCTGTGGAGTCACACGAGGGCTGCAATCAGTTCAAAAGAGTCAAGTAGATGGGAGAAGCATCCAAACTGCTAAATATCTACTCAAAACAGATGTAACTCCTAAATCTTTAGAGGTTTACCCATCTGTAACATTAATCACAAAATTAGCGATGGACGAGATGCATTAGTTAGTCTACTCGCTGCCAAAGGAGGATTCATTCCCTATAAAATGCTTCCGGATGCCTTTCGCAGCCTATACCACAAGGACTGCAGTACAATTTCCATTCAGCAGTGGAAATTTCATCACCTGCAGTGGAGCAGAGGTCTAGAGGCACTGCCCTTCCGAACTGCATTCCCTATAGGTTGCACTTAAATCTACAAGCTGCTGCAAGCTTCAAAGCCAACTGCAGGAAAATTGGACTGAGCTTCTAATAGCAAATTCTAAAAGACTCCCACAGAATTAATGCATCGAGAGCTAGTGGTAATGACCCTGAATGTCTGTGCCACCACAGAGGAGCAAAACTGCGGCACAGGCATCGCGATGGCTGGGCTGAAGAGGGTCTGCTCAAAAAGGCACCGCTATGGACATCTCTGAATACGGTCTTGCCCCCAACAGGTTTAGTTGAGGGTGAGTTTAAAATCATTTCAGTAATATTACAAAGTGACGCAAGGCTGCTCAAACGACACCGCAAGAACACTGCAACTTCCTTTTATCTTCCCGACCTTCTTTTACCTTCCATTTCCCTGAACATTCCCAGTGCAGGTGTGGGACAAGCACATGTGCCTACATCAAACGCTGTCTCTTGACATGCAGCACTTGCAAGCGACCGAAGCTGAACAAGCACCAGACTCACCTGGTCACTGTTGCTCGCCACCTGCCCGAGCGGAAACGCCAAGGGAGGTGACAAGGCAGCCCTGCACAAGATGCCCTTTCTAAAACCAGCAGTTTAACAGTTATTTGTGTCTGCAGGTGGTGTAATGACCAGCCATCCCCTCCAGATTTTAAGTTTCCATCTGGAAGTTGTAAAGGATTTATTACTGTGCTGCATCATTTAATTCCACCCACTGCCTTTTCACAGGGAAAAGTCAGGGTTATGGATAATTTTACAGTCCCTGGTATACAGCACTTCCTTGGATGCAATTACTTCTGGTTCCCATCTAGGTGATACTCAGACAATGTGTTTTGGGTTTGCAGATTGACAATCTTTATTGCAGACATTGTGTCCTAGCAATGGAGAAACTGTGATTACAAAGTCCTGGGTGCAAGAACGCAGCGTTCCCTGTTCCTCTTATATCTGCTCAGGGCAAAAGGAGGCACTGAGCACATCTGCACGGGGACACCCACGATGCGGTTCCCCTCAGCCTCAGGGGCCTGAGCCTCCTTATATCCCATAAAGGAAAAAAAAAAAAAAGAGCCTTTGGGGGGCAAGAAATGTCCCCCTGTTCCTGCAGCCCTGCCTGTCCTCTGCTCCACTGGCCTTCACTTTCCTGGGCAAACAATCACTTACTGCCGATCACAATGCACAATTTTAACTCTATTCCTAAACCAGGTCAGTGTTTTACAGTCAGGAGCACCTCACAGTCAGATACAGTCAGCCAAGGAGCCACGCAAGCCCCAGAACAGCCTGTGCACGGTGACTCACGCTCCGCAGAAGCGGTCAGCTGTTCTTTAAGTGCTCTGCTTCAAAATTAATTTGCCTGCGAGTCTCCCAGCTTTCCGAACATTTGGGAAGCAACCCGATGACTCACAAGTGAAATTAAAACAAACAAACATCTATCGTGTCCTGTGACTCCTATGGCTCATCTGCCTTGATAACACAAACCATCGGAACCCCCTGCTGTTGTTTCACCTCAATGCGAGGCTCAAAGAGCCCAGGGATCAGAGGAATCCCAGGCAAAGGACTCTCCTCTCCCCCCTCAATTCATATTTTAACCCAAGGAGATAAAGGGGGAAATCCTGTCGGTGCATAGAGAACAGCCAAGGCTAAGAGGTTGTTTTGTTCTAAAAGGGAATGACAACCTAAACTGCTGGAGTTTCCCAGGGAATTCAGATAACTAAATCAAACCAACCCCATCAATTCAGTACTTTTAAATACTTGCAATTGTCAATGCTGGAAAATCTTGATTATACTAAAGCATAATTTGAAATCCAGACTGCGATGAATGAAATCTGTCTAGACATATAACGTTAAAACTTAACCTGACTTAAAACATTTGAAAACTTTCAGAGTGAAGAAAGCCAAAATAACTAATTGCAACATTTCAAGTTTTGACAAAACCTCCCTTTGCAGAAAAAGACTTCATCATTTTAATAAGTCGCCAGAAATGTGTGCTTTAATACAACACCTGTCTTCAGCTCTGTTGCCTCTTGAAAACCTGGAGACCCTGTAGATAGTGTTTATTAGTGCTGATTCATCCCTAAGTCTGATGCAAATTTGATCATGAGCTACCTTTTTTCACGTAGTGTTAGAGATATTTGTTAAATGGACTTCCATTTCATACCCCACGGGATCCATTTCTCCATCAAAAGACATGTATGGAACACATTTTATCATTAATCCTTACTGCCTTTTTATTTATATTTAAACATTGATATGAATAAGATTAATTAGCTAAATGTATTATTCTTCACCCCTCTTTAATATAAAGCTCTAATGAGATATGATCAGAGATATTTTTGTATGTTAAAAATACATACCTGTATGCAAACTGTATTACTAACTTAGTTATGAGGATATGTCAGATTAAATAAGTATTCATTTTTCATTTAAAAAAGAGATGAAAATAATGCATTTTTGCCAGTTACACTGGCAAGCAAAACACTATAGACTACCATAATTGAGTATGTTGCAAATAATTATACTTGCAAATGTATTTCAGAACATTTCCTATGCCCCAGTTAACTATATTTGTTCTCAGTTAAATTTCTGTTGATAATACAGCAATTTACAAAGCTAATTTAGGTCTGATCTTCCAAGATTCAGGCAAAACCCTAGTCCTCTTTCAGCTCCTGAGTTTCCCAAGAAAATGCTGATGCAGGTAGGAAGGGGCAATGGCTCTTTATCACTCTGAAGGAGGAAGGTGCAAGGAGCATTGTGAGCCTCAGCAACATGCAGGACTTAATTACTGGATATTACTAGTAGAAGATATTTATTGCTGCTTATTTAACAGTGATATCTCACTACCTTGTCGGCCTTTCCTTTTATTAAATTAGAGATTTTATTTTTTTAGGGAAAAAAGGTTAGTTGTTCTTTGGAGGCAGAAATAGCAGTGTCACTTTTAATACCCTCAGCACAAAGCATCACCCACTAAAGATCTTTAAAAACTTAAAACATCTTCAAATGATGATCCTGCTTATACATAAAACAGCCAACAAAATTACCCTGTACATTTTTCTAATGAACATTTTTAGCATTGGCAGTTTCTGGCACAGTGAAACTCACTTCCAAGCTGTTTAATGCACTGTTATTAAAATTGAACATTCAGTCACTACAGTAGTAACTGCAAGAGCAATTCACAGAATACAAATCCCTGCTTCTGTCAGACCCCATGGGGCTACTCCAGCGCAACGGCAGGAGCCCCCCAGCAGGTTAAACACCCTGGCAATGAGTTTATTCCTATAATCGGGGCACAGGATGCATCTTGCTCCAATGCAAGAGGCAACAGGAACTCTACAGCAATCAGCGCCTGCGACTTCATGTGCAGTCCAGCGCGCAGAGCCTCATGCAGCTGCTCTAGTAATGGGCTCTCAAAGGAATTGGGTGTCTTTTTAGCCACTACACGCGCACGCGTGTACGTGGCCTTCACCACATTGCCAGTTCACTGCAAGTCTCGTACAACTTTCTGTTTGCCTCAGGTTCATGTGGAGGACCGTGAACCCCCGTGGAAAACCCACCGGGCCGCTGCTGGTTGCCACCTTTTGGCCTGACCTGCCCGAGAAGATTGACGCTGTGTACGAGGCCCCCCAGGACGAGAAGGCGATATTTTTTTCAGGTACCGGTTTGATGCTTTAACACGTAGTGTCACAGATGTGACGTGGGCCTGCCTGAGCACACAGGTGGCTGCAGTGGGTGCCCAGCTACCAGGAGGCTGCTCCCTGTCTCCTCTGCTGGGCCCAGCAAGAGAGGAAAAAAGGAATAATGGACCCATCCCGCAGGCTTGCGAGGCTCTTGTCCTTACTCTACAGGATAAAACAAAACAAAACTTAAAAAGCCTTTTATTTCTGCCAAGTGAGAACCACTATTCCACTTTACGACTATAGACACCCACACATATAGATATAATTCTAGTATATCTGCATTTCTCTCTCCTTCCCTTTTCATTTTTCAGGAAAATATAACTAACCTACTTTTAAAAAGAGATTAAAAATGAGATCAAAGACTGGTTGCACATAACCTGCAACCCTGCTATCCCAACACCTTTACTAGTGAGACCCTCCCTTTGCTCCTGACTGCTCAAAGCAGCATCGCCCCAAACCCAAACACTGCCCTGGGCACCCTTCTCGTGCCCAGTCTGCAGAAATGTCCTTTTGTGACTACATCTCCCCACGGCTCTCAGCGAGCCTGAGACTGGTCTTCACTAAGCAAATTGCAACTCCACACGAAAAGCACAGACCAGACCTCTTGCCCTAGCTCGTATTTGGAAGCACATTCGAAACTGTTGCACGGGAAAAACAACAGAATTAGGACTCTGAGCAAAAGCTTCTGAGTTAATTGGTCAAAACTCTTCCCTAATCTAACAAGCTACAGGTATATAGAGAGACTGAGCATGAGCTTGTGCATTTGCCCATCAGGTGCCTATGCAAGGTTTACAACCTTCTCCATCACACAGGAAATGACCAGTATTATTTGTTTTACAATAACTGCAACTGCACTTCTCTGGCAAGGAGCTGTCCACTGGGCGAAGACGGTCTCTGCCTCAGAAGGTTCACAGAAGTAAATGACACGGCTAAGAAGCAGGAGAGGAAAAAGCACACAGAGGTGAAGCTAGTGGCAGAGCAAACAAACCAATAACCATAATTACAGCACACCTGCACGCTAGCTCAGGGTTTCCCTGCGGGTAGGATGCTAGGAAGGCTGGTGGGACCATGGGTCATGAAAGCACCAGGGCGATAGCCCAAAGCAGCTGTGTCCTGGCGCGCGGTGCTCAGCAGTGCCCTCGTTCTGCTCTCCCTGTAGGGAACGAGTACTGGGTCTACTCGGCAAGCAACCTGGAGCGGGGCTACCCCAAGAAGCTCAGCAGCCTGGGCCTGCCCGCCGACGTGCAGCGCGTCGACGCCGCCTTCAACTGGGGCAGGAACAAGAGGACGTACATTTTTGCTGGAGACAGATACTGGAAGTGAGTGACGTTGCAGGGGGGTAGCGGTGGGGAGCTGAGTGTCACTGGCCACCACCGCATCTGGCGAGCACCAAATACCCCACATTGCACCTAAGGAAAGTGGGAGAAACACATATAACAGAACTGCGCGATCATAAAATCAGATTTGGCACAAAAGATGATCCTCAAATGCAGAGCTGGCACTTAGGTGCTCCACGGAAGCAGGGTGAGCTTGCCCAGGAGCAAAGCTCCAAGCACCGGCTGTCCCCAGAAGCCCATGCCAGGATCAGGACTTCAGGGCAGGAATGCGGACAACAGGCTGAAAGCTCAGCCATTCACTAACTATTTGGAAAGGAGTTAAGAAAAAATAATAAATCACCAACCAGAAATTTAAAAGATTCTCCAAGCTTGTAGCACTTCTTTCCAGAGAGATGCTATATCAGATATCAAGGAGGCACTGGTATAACCAAGTCCATTTTATATGAACGGTCATTTTCTGCTATGATTAAACTGGACAAGTATCTATTTTCTATCTTAAAGGCAGTGGTTTCCTGGAGGTAAATAAAATACTCTTTCCCAAATTGCCAATTGATCATAATTTTCTTGCAGCTACTTTAAGCATATCATTTCCATTATCTCTCTCTCTATATATATATATATTTAAAAAAAAAAAAAAAACACAAAAAAACCTTAAAACCTAAAGATTATTACTCCTATTTTTACTGCCCCGTTGCAGCACAAATCTTGTTAATTGCTCTCAAGTTGCTTGAGTGGTCCCTTGCAACACTTGCATTGCGCCGGAGCCCACAGCCACGAGCCAGCAGACTGTCGCCCCCTCCACTCTGGCTCCTCTGGATTAACCGTTCCCTGGGCCTCCAGCTTCTCCCTCTGAGCACAGTGTTTTTATCAAGGTGCCTTATCAAGTGCAGCAACTGCAGAACACAGCATTTGTTGTTAGGAAACCCAAGCAACTTGAAGCAATTTCTACCTGTTTAGAGAAGAGAGCAAGAAGTTTGCAAATATTAGAGGGAAAAAAACCACATGCGTTTAATCCAGACACTGCAATCCTTCAGGACGTGGTCGCTGTGTTTTACGTAAGGGCTCTGCCACATGCAATCAAAGCAGTTCCATGCCAAGAATCCTTCCCCTAGAAACGTTATGCAAATTGAGGGATTTTGAAAGCCACCCGTCCTCCCTTCCCTGGGTGAGGTAGATTTACATCAGCTATGGTTTTCCCTCCAAAGCACGGAGAGCAGAATCCATTGGGTTTACTGCAGAGAAACACATGCATTTTTAATGTGCACTTATCTTTTAACCATCACTGAGCCGGTGGGGGGAAAGGCTGTGTGAAGGTCTGAGAATGAAATGTTACAGAAAGCAATATGTAATTCACCAGCAATCCTTCAATTATATGGATACAGGGATTCATAGTGTTGGGATACACTTTTCTTCAGGTACAATGAAGAAAAGAAGAAAATGGAGCTGGCGTCCCCCAAGTTCATTGCTGACTCTTGGAATGGGGTTCCCGATAGCCTTGACGCTGTCCTGGGCCTCACCGACAGTGGTAAGTGGCACATCCCATCCCATCCCAGCGTGTCCTGTCCCGCCAGGGCTTCATACAACCGGCTCCAGCTTCTCCCGCTTCGAAGCCAGGGGCTAGTGCAGCATTGAGCTCTGTTGGCTCAAGCTTCTTTTTCGTCCTTCATTTCCCGTAAATATAAATTGATAAATAGCCTACTAACCACAGGTTTAGCCTTTCAAAATAAAGCATTTAGGGAACGCCACCTTTTCCAAATATTTCAGGCCAAGCCAATAATAATAGGCTTTCTAATATCCTTCTCGTAAAACTCTTTTTATTTAAATCTGACCTTTCTTTGTCGTTTGCTTCCTTGATGTTAAAAAGTTTGGAAAAACTTAGTCCAGAAGCATACAATGGCAATGCTGACATCAGCAAGACCCAAATGATTTTGGTTTTGATATCAATTGAAGCAAATATTTCTGCCCAGAAAATCCAGGCTCTCAAAATGGTACCACAACTAAAGACTCCATTTAAAATTGAGACCTGTCTGGAGTCTTTATCTAACTTTTTAAAGTTTAAATATTTCAAGAAATGCCTCTGTCAGCCCACTCAGCTCAGCGAACACAAATGTGCCAAGAAGGCTTCTTGATCAGGAACTGCCTTCTCCCTAACCCACATATGCTTTGGTTTCCTTTGCAGGATACACCTACTTTTTCAAAGATCAATACTATCTACAGATGGAAGACAAGAGTTTGAAGATTGTTAAAATCGGCAAGATAAGCACTGACTGGTTGGGTTGCTGAATTGTATGAGCTATTAATAACCAAATATTTACTTTTTTGTTGTTGTTGTTATATGCCTTATCTGTAATTAGAAATAGATCCGAATGCTAATTACTGGACCAGTCTGGTACTGGCACCAAAACATGAAGTACCAGTACTGCACCCATCAAATAATTTAAGAGCGTTTGCCTCCTCAGTATACAAAAGATGTTTACATATATATATATATTCTGGTACAATTTTTTCAATTTTTGTGCTTGTCCTAGTAATGCCCCTAACAGAACACGCATCCTTTACTCCCTGGTGCTCAAACAAACAGAAACCCTTGGAGACTGGATCGGGACCCACTTGTACGCATCCCAGAGAGGCTCAAACGAGATGTACCAGCAGTGCACTTTGATTTTTTTTTTCTTTTTTTTCTTTTTTAATACAACTCTGTTATTTGTCTTGATGTTCTTCACCTTCTTGGGAGTTTGACCATTGCTTCCACTTATTTACATAACAATGCAGAAAGACTGTCAAAGGCACAGGTTGCCTCAGGATTTGATTTGTGTTGATGCATGATGGAATCATGGCAAGAATCTGTATTAAAGTATTGTTTTAAAGTACTTTTTATTTTAATACCTTAGTTAAATTTAGCAATTTGCTTCATGCACTTTGTTACTACTATATAACTTGTTTATATGGACAGAATGACTCAGATTTTTCAAGTCAATGCGTTATACATAAAAGTCAAGTATTATTGTTTAACTTGTCTTATCTTCCAGTTCTTTATAATATTGGGGGTTTGTTTGGTTAGGTTTTTTGCTTAGGCGTTGGGCAACAAAAAAATGTTCTTTCCCAATCTGATGGAATATCTCATTCAGAAATCACAGATATGTCCCACACATGAAGTGCCAATGTACAAATAAAATCAAATGACACTGTCAACTGCTCCTGGCCCTTCTTCCTTAAATCACTTGCATTATGAGATTCAGTAGCATCTTGCGATGAAAAATCTGTCGAAGGAAAGACAGTATCACCCCAGTACATGACTGGGGTTTATTTAGAAACACTAGGCTATTTCCCACAGCACACAGAGCCCCAACAGACACACATCTCGCCCGTGTCACTGGGTAACTCCGCACAGCAGCGAGGAAAAGGGTCATCCCCACGCACGGTGCCACCCTGCGAGGCAGCTCCCCAAGCCTCCCCCACCAGGGATGCTCTGTGGGACGCTGTGGAGGGCATCATGCCACCCGCATCCTCCTCACCCTAAGGTCAGAGCTTAGGCTGGTTATTAACCAACTAAACCCGAATCAATGATCAACATCCCCTGCAATGTCAAGCTTAGTCCCAGTGCTTCCTCTTCTAACCAGAGCTTTCTCCCAGATCTTTGGAAGAGACAGCACTTCTGCATTTGCCAGATGATTTGCCAGATTTGGCCACTACCCGGAGATAGCTCCCATTTTGGGAAGCTTTGGTTAGGCTGATCCCAGAGGTGATGAACCAGGACTATGCCACAAGGAGAGGTGGACACCTCCTCCCAGGTAGCCTAAGTCTCTTCAGCAACCACTTGCTTCTCCAAGCAGCTGCCCCAGGCAGCACGACGAGGCACACAAGCAGGGCAGTTCTAGTTGCACTTGTTGGTATGGAAGTTTTTCCAGCAGCTGGTGAACCACTGTAGGGCTGTACAGTCTGTCCTGATCATGAACATCTTTACTTCTGCTGAATATAGCCTGTAGCTTTGACGGTCAGGAGTTCCTTCCAAGTGTTGCAAGAAGTTGTCCCTGGAGACTTTGAGCTCTTACAGTTTTAAGCATCCATCCTCAAGTAAGCATCCCCTAAGAGCTTGGGTCAATAGTGCCCCAGACTGCATGCTCCAACATCTGTATTTAATATGAAGGGTTGTGAATCATGGATATAATCTGAAGAACACTTGCAAGATGACTTTTCAGATCTGAAATTGCTAAATCATATTCTGCTGACGACTGACATAGTTTCCGTTTCCTTTTCCTCTCCAGCCTACGTATGTTTTGCAACTCTGGCAATCCACCAGTACATCGGCTGTAATAAACAGACCATCGTCTACACGACTCTGTACATCTGGTGGGTTTAAGGAGTTGCACACAGCCTCCTGTTTGCTTCCTGTCACTGTAAATTCATTCCACAATGGCTATGGCACTGTCAGAAAACCAGAAATAAGGTTTTTCTTCCTTACAGCAATCCACTCCTTGGCTTCAGACCAGCAGCCATCATCTCAGGCCACCTGTAAATGCATTTGTGTCTGCTGTTGAACTAGAACATTTGCTGCATTATAGAGCAGACTGGTTGGCAGGATCTGCTGATTAACCTTTCAAATTCAACCAACCAAATGCCAAAAGCCCTAAAATTTGTCCTGACAAGGGTTTGGGGTCTAATTCCACCTTTAAAAAATCACTGTAGAAATGTGGACACAGCCTGCACCACACCTTGGTGACACCCCAGCATCACCTGGTCATGAAACTTGACAATTTCTTCACTGCACTTTCTGCAAGTGATGCCAGGCTTTTCCTAGGGACAGAACCCAGGAAATATCTTTCCTCCAGGATTTGAGGGCTCCTTTCCCCTTTGCACAAGCAACCCAACAGGGTAAAGGGCCCCGCTTTCCTAGCAGCTCTGTCCCAAGAGTGGAAGGTGGCCAAGGTCTCACGAAAAGCCACCATTTAACACCCAACCCACACCCTGCCTCACTATGAAGCACACTTAACCCCAGCACCTCACTAGTCCCACTTTGGTCACAAGTACACATGCCTCCTACTAGTCCATCTTTATTTCAGAGCAGTGGTTTCCCACAAATTTGACATTGACATCAACTGTTCTTTAAATCACAAAGTAGGTCCTTTGGGCCCATTTTGGACACGTTCTTTCTGCTTACAGACACAGCCACATATGTTTTTTGCAGCAACGACTCAGTGAACAGCCATGCAAAGGCTTTGGGAAGAGACTTGGCTAGCAAACAGCCAGATCTTGGGCCCCAGAGGATCTCTGCCTGTGCACAGATTTATTTCTGCAAGGGGAAATTGATTATATAGGAAACAAATAAGAACTGAGGTATGGCAAGGTAGGAACAAGGACAAAACCATGAAACCAGAACAAAACCCGTAACAACAAAACCCCCAAAATACAACCACCAACTCAGAGTCCATCGGAAAAATGAAGCAGAGTCTGGCGAGCTGGAGTAGTCTCCACAGCTGCCAATAAGGATCCCAAGTGGATCAGCATCCTGCACACTTCTTCACACTGCCCCTGCCTGCCTTTCTGGAGGATCTCTTTCACTCAGACACAGCAATGTTGGTGTTAATACAGTGTAACTGGGAAGAAATCCCTGGTCTGGACTATGTGGGGACTGCACTAACTGAAGGCATGGTCTCCTGTAGCCTGGGAATGCCCTCAGCTATGGTGTTAGAGGTGTGTATTTAACAGTTTTTTAAAAATTATGCATTAAGTACATCCTGCATGTGCACGTGCACACTGACATACAGCTCCTCACTACACTAAAATGTCTGATTTAACACGAACACTACATTACAACACTCATGTGAAAGGACAAGCCACTCGGCACCAGTTTCTGCTCCCTTCTTGGTGTGCAGAGCCGTCCAGCCCGGGCAGCAGAGAGAACCTGGGCCAAGACTGGGGCAGTCAGGCCACGCAGGCTCCTTCCCGGCAGCATGAGGAGATGGAGCTGGGACCCTCGGGGCTGCCCTGGGCTGCTCAGAGCTGCCAGCTCACCGTGCTGCAAAGACCTCACCAGCACTGCCAAAACAAACGTTAACATTGCAAGAGGATAATTGTTTTCATTTGCCCTAGCCTGGAGCTTGGCTGCCTGTCCCTGCAGCTCTTTATTTGGAGGAGGCCTCTCCTAAAAGACTCAATTTCACAATGCTGGGCTGTCCAAGCAGCTTTAAAAGGGTTTCTAAGCACAGCTCACAGCTTCCCTGGGCCACTGCACCAGCTCCAACACCGTGGCCAGAGGGGCTGCGGTTGGAAGGCAGCTCTGCAGCCTGCACTGGATCTTGGCCATGGGCAGAGACCCAGCACCTCCGCACGAGGCTCCGTATCGCTGCTGGCCAAGCCACCAGGAAACACCACCACTGCACCCCAGGCACCTCGCTCAGCGGCTTCAAGCAGAAGGACCTGTCCTCAAAGCCCCTTTTCTGCTGTTTGCCAGTGCCCAAAGAGGTTCCCACTGTATCCTTTCAAAATCCTCCCTGTGACTTTGCAGTACTCCCTGTGCCCCAGTCCCACCTCCAGATGGGTTGCTGTGTACTCCTACCTATCACTGCCTGATCCTCTTCCCCTTGATCTGTGTTTGTCACTGACTGCATACACATAACATTTAGTATGGAGAGCTTCCAGCTCTCAGTATCCTCACACAGTAGTTTGGGTTTTCAGAGCATCCTGCAGCGAAAGGGACTAAGGTTGCAGCCCAGAGGTGCCACAGAAGGGACCTTCGGCTTCCAGGCTGCATTTTAACCAGAAGGAAATAAGTCCTTTTCTGAATAAGTCCTTCCTTTCTCGGAGCAAACCACATCACTTGCACATACTCTTACTTTTTGTATAAAAACTTTTTGCTATTGATGGAAAAACCTGGAACTATCAGCTAGAAGGAGTTCCAAAACAGGCACATTCTGTCCTTGATCCTCTGTATTTCTCTAGCGAAATTATTAATTCCTAAAATGCATTTTTTTCATTTCAATTCCAGAGCCACCCCCCTTAGCTGTCAAGTACACTGCTCTTTTCTATTTTTAATGAGGAGTTCAGAAAAAGGGCTGTACACATTACAGTTGGAGAGGCCATATAAGGGCTTTCTGATATACTATTTTATTTTTATCTCCAGTGTATTTACACTAATAAATATTTACAGCTGCTTAGGTATAAAGTATTATTAGGTGCATAAAATATTATTGTATTAGGCAGCATTTCACAGCTGGGAGGAGAAGCTTCCTATGCAAGGCACAGCAAACAGAGAAAGGCCTCATGCACTCAGGATATCTGTTAGAGCCTGACAAATCCAGAGTGCATCAGGATACCGTTTATATTTTCTATAACATTTAGAAGCCAAAACCTGCAGATGGGTGTAAACTAGAGCAAGGTGATCACCTTCTGCTCAACCCTGCAGAGCACTGGGCATTCTCCGCATCCTCTGGCCATGGTCAGTTGGATTCACAACCCATGCACCCACACAGTTGCACTAAACTGAAGACTTCAAAACAAGGCTACTTAACACTAACAAAAACATCTGCTCTTCAGGGTAAAGTGCTGCTTATCACAATGGGGTCACGTCCTCAGCAAGGCAGCCTCACTAACCTGTTAGAAACACAGCCCATCTCAGACGACTTGATGGCAACCTTGCTTTTCTGCAGGGGAACCCGGTATTTAAGATGTCTGAGGAAATTTAAACCCTAAATCTAGAAAGCTGCCTCCTAGTAACTTTGTAACTTCAGACACATTATGCCTCCTGGTAACATGGTAACTTCAAAGCATTACAGCCCCGATTCAGGCAGGAGCCCCATTCTGTGAAGAGTTCAAGCCCCTGCCTCAGGCTGGCTTGTAAGAGGGGTGTCCAAAGATAGTGCTAGGGAGACTGCAATAACAACTAAGGAAAAGCTGCAGATTTTAGCAGAGAATAATAATATTTTGGGAGGCAGTAAATCAGTCCCACTTTAAAGCTATAGGAATGTTTTATCATGACCCTTTTATCTGATCTCTCTCCAACTAGACACGCCATGTGCTTGTCCCCAAGCCCCTCTGAAAGACACTCACAGGTGGCATTCTGAGCAGGTTACCTTCAGCACGATAAACGCAATTGATTTTCCCACTGTGTTAGCAATTCTTCACATTAAATTATTGAAAGCCCAACTCACCAATCCATCCAGGAAGCTATTAAATATGGATTGCTTATAATACTCTGAGATGATTATTCTCGCATGAAATAAACCCTGCAGGGGATTTTACCCTGGTGAGGGTTTCAGCATGGTTAGGGCTAATAACCAAATTGGGAAAGGACATCGTCACTGCTCACGTGGCAGGGCAAAACTGTGCAAATTTCTGCCCAAAGCGGGAATCCTGCCTGGCAAATGCCACACTCCTCAGTGATCTTGCTCAGTGACAAGCCATGGCCCTCTCCGGTGCTCCCAACTGTTTGCACCAAGTTCCAGAGAGGCTATTTGCACTCACTAAAGGACTTCTGAGAACTTATTTGCATTAATTCTAAGACAGAATTAATTCTAAGACAGACCAACATTCTCCAACCTCGAAGCCTGGAGTCAGCCAGAGTGTGTGTGTGTGGAGGTGGCGGGGGTGGATCCTACTACTGGATTCAGGACTGTGAAAGGTTCCTGTAATACAGGCAAGAATATTCCTAAAATTGAAGGTTTTGTGGATTCTGCAACCTCACAGGGCCTCTGTGTGTACAGAATCAAAGTAGGCCTTATTACATAATTCTAGTCTTTGGAAAGTTTGTCTCTCTAAATACTGGCCATGTAAAACTGGATGTAGTCTCTGAAAGTTAAACTAACATCATAATAAATATGTCTAAAATATATTACATTTCTGGAGCACAGTGGCAACTTTTAGTGCTCCTGAGAAAACTGTGTCTCTGTTCAAAGGCTGGTGCTACACTTGGGCATTGAAGTCCTACCCACCTTCACGGGGAGTTTTTCTTTCCTTTTGAAGTGCTCTAGAGGAGAGGGAACAGATTCTTTTTCACCTTTTTAAAGCTCACAAGTAAACACCAATGTTGATTCCCCTCTCATCTCCTTGCAGCATATTTCATTCCTCCTCATCAGTATTTTAATCATGGCTGGCAAAGGCTGCAAAGTCTACAGAGCTTTAGAGCACACGCAGCAGTACCCATTTACGTGCTCATTTTGAAACTACCTTCAGTTTATTTTTCAGTGAGTTAAACTGGTTCTGGTTTCTCTGCTCGAAAAAATTAAGGTAATGATTAAGGGAATGAACCCCTGCAGAATTCACAGTGGAAATAAGAACAAGCAAAGGTCTTTCTACTAGGTCTGGAAAAGGAGTGCCCTGAACAAGCTCAAGGTACTCAGCTGGGTGAGAGGAGCATTCGTGCAGTGAGGAGGAGGGTTATAGAGAAGGGAGTGTTAGAGCAGACAACAGAGCATCACTCCCAGCTCGAGTTTATTTGCAGAGCCGCCAAACAGGCTGTCAGACATGAACAGGAGAAGCAATTCCCAAGCATTTCAGTTCAGGAAGGACTTGCAGGCACACCGAGCGGGCACGGACAAACGATGCCACTTGCCGGCCACAGCAAATCACTGCAGCGAAGCCCCACGACAAATCCCAACCCGGGAGGGCCCCGCGTCACGGGACTATTCCCAAACACACGTCAGATTATCCAAGACAGGATGCTCGTGTTTTCAGGGCAGAACTGATGCCCTCCAAGCAAGGCAGCAGCCTTGAGTACGGGATGATGACAGGCTGGTCCCTTCTTCTGTCCAGGTTTGGGCTTGTCAGGGCACCTTTTAGTCCTGAAGGAACACTGATAATTTAGCCTGATTTTCTAAACTTCTCCCTCAAATTTCAGCTACCTACAGCTGAAACTTCAGCTAAACTACATTTATCCCAGTCACTTTTAGACTAAACATGATTTTCTAGTTAAAGTAGAATGAATTAAATACAACCGTAATATGCACAAGGGAAAAAAGTGTTTCCACCACATTCCTATCCCCACCTCTGCAGGCAAAGGCACACCTGAGATAGGGACCCCACGGGAGCCTCAAACTCGAGGACATGGTCCCTTCTTACAGGAAGCAGTAAACGAAGCTCGCTCTTTCAGCAACTTGTGATATCACGTGTGATGACTGACAGTGCAATAAGTAAATTGAAATCAGAGGAACTAGCAAATATTCCTATTAATCCCCCTTCATTTGATTTATCAGTTACTTCATCGACCCACAGCAAAGACCACCTTAATTTCTCCCGAGGCTCCTGATGCAATGAGTCAGGAGGAACTGCAAAACAACATGACCCATGTATAAATTGTTTTACACTTTTTCTCCTTATTATTTTGGAAGTCAGTAGCCTTTTCTTTCCAAAGCCGCCTACACTGGATTTGCTCTAAAAAGGCATTTTCATAAAGTGTATTATAGCTGAGTAACAAAAACAGACAAGTAATTTCCTGCAGGGCTGAGCACAAGTACAGTGACAGGGCTTTCTCCGTCCAAATATCTTCAATCAAAGCAGCTCTGTATGCAATTAAAAATAAAATCAAAATATACCTACATATTTTAACATCAGACAATATCCGTTCTAAAAAAAGTCACAGGTTCTTAAGAGACAACTGGACAGCAACAGGAAACTGCACAGCACTCCCTAGAAGCTAGCACTGGGATTGCGCTGCCCCAAAGCCCTGCTTTTGTAATTAAAACCTATTAGTCTTGCATCCCTATACCACAAAGGGCTTCAAGAGCTTTAAGTAGCAACAAGACACTTCCTACTTCAAGGTATGTCAGCAGCAGGAGCTGATTAACCCACGGGGCACTGGTGGGAACGGAGGCGGCTGTGGGGATGCACAAGCGGAGCGAAACGCCTGCTGCTGCCAGAGCAGCCGGCACGGGATGCAGGACACCGCGTTCCCTGGAGGAATGAGGAGGAACCACCGGGATCGGTGTTGATCCATCCCCAGGGATGGGCAGAGAGGGCCGAGCTGGGGTTGGGGTGAAAGCACAACCTTGTCATCATGGAGATTCCCAACTCAAGCACTGCTGCATGACCCTGCACGAATAGGAACAGGCACGGGGTGCTCTTGGGATTACCGTATAAACTCCACAGTTTCCCATATATTAAACAGTTTAAATTCTTGGTCTTTCATCTCAAAGATCCTTCAATATTGTTATCTCCCATCCAGGTTTCAACGCATTTAAACACGGCTACAAACTCTGTGATTAAACACTACAACAGAGAAGTTGTCTTTTCCTTCACCCTCTTCCCCAAACAAAACTCCACATGCCCAGGCCATAGACTGGCCCTCCCCAGGTGCCAATCAAACACCCTGAAGCAGCTACCAAGGAGAAGCAGGTGCATTTGCAAACGCCAGCTGAACAGCTGCAGGTGCAACTCGCAAGGTCCCATCTCTAGGGAAACCAAAAGCGGCGCCTGGGCAAGAACACGAGGGAGATTTCAGATAAGGACGAGGCTGATCGTGCATTTTAGGAAGGAAATCTTCAGACACCCGGATAGCTGGCATGAAACACAGCTGACAGCAGAGCATTAACACCTCAGCATCCAACTTTAACGCCTTAATGGTCACACTAACCCCTGCCAGCCCCCAAGAAGTGCTCTAAGTGACACACAGGGTAAAGTGGGTGGATAAAAACGCTATCAAGGAAAAGGTGAACGGAAGCATTCGTACGGAAAACTTAAATGCTTTCTACTGAGGTGCGATGAGCACTTTTAAATAAATCCGCTAAGAGGGCTGCTGTGAAGTCTGGAGCAAGGCACGAAACAAAGGCAAAATGAGCTCCCCGGTGCCTCTTGAAAGGGCTGTAGCTTCCTCCCTTCTCTCTCATTTTCAAGACTTGAGGGTACATAAAACCATGGGGAAGATCAGCTCTTTAGGGCATTTTTGCTCTACTGCCATGGGCGGCCACCCAACAAGCACATACAGCAGCTGCAGGAATTTCATGCCACATCTCATAGCCTAAACTGTGTTTTTAATCTGTTGTAGGATTTCCTGCTGTGGCAACAATACCTTTTTAAAGAAAAGGCAAACACTGCTATTTATATAGAAAACACATTTCCCTGCCTATCAAAACACAAGCTCCCAAGAAAAGTGTGTAGTGAAATTTAAGGATAATAAAGCAGCGTTCAGTAGATTTCAGGTATCAATGGCAGCACATTTTCCTTGAGAGGCTCTTTGTTCTGCTTCATCATTCCTGACATGTCCTATAGCATGTTATGAGCTTTGCAGAGGAACACCACTTTCACCAGCGCAAACTGCTGCGGGAGGCAAGGTTTGTACTAAAGATTATTAAAAGATCTTCCTTTCCAAAATAAGACATGAATCTGAAGGCAGAAAACCACCTGGAACCACAAATCCTTCAAAAACCATCAGAAATAAATGAGGGCTACTCTGATTTTTAATAAGAAAGTCACTTGCGCATCTGCCTGCTAGCTCTACTTATTATATGGGCCCTGGAGGGTCAGCTGAAACTCTGCAGAGTGAGTTAACAAGACAGGACAAGCAGCTTGGAAAATCTTCCCCATTTCTGCTTGTCATTTGTATGTCTAAAACTTCAGCTGGCTTATCTGGACCATGGCTTTCCAAGACCAATCCAAGGAGTTCTAAGCCCCACTGTCAAAATTAAAGTCAAATTTTATTTTAAAAATATGCATTAACATTCTTTTTTGTACCAACACCGAGATTAACTCCACCACTACTTGCAAACGCAGACAGTGGCAGCTTCTGGAAATGATTTGCTGCTCTGCCTCTCCAGCCTGTTTGGTGACCTCTTTGATGCACAAATTGTCAAGGCTTTGGATTTCCCCAGTGCATCCTGACAAAACAGCCCCATCCTCCTCCTGCTCAAGGCAGCAACACATTTGCCACTGTCCTCAACAGGAACAGGCTCCCACCACCACTGACCCAGGGCTTTAGTACTTCCCATCATCCTGGTACGAACCACAGGAATTAAGAAACATGTCTCCACCTCCAAACGAAACCCTTGGGCTGTGCAGGGGCAGGGAAAACCGCTTCTCACCATGACAGCGCTCTCTGCAGCCGATTATGCGGCTCGGTCCCTCCTCCAAGAGGGCCACGTGCTGCTGCACAGCGGGAAACACCACAGTCGCTCCCACTTGTCCAGGGTGGTATCGGGAGCCGGTCCCTCTGCGCAGGGGATTAAGATGCCTGCAGGCCTCACCAACTCATCACCCTTGTGCCAATGGCAGCTGAGCTACAGCTCCGTAATACTGCCCAGCACCCACATTAGTGATCTGCTTCTGCTAGAGGAGAGGCTTGCATTATGGTTCTACAACTCAGGGCCCAAAAGCACCCCGCCCTTGCTGGGTCCAAAACCCTCTCCAAGGCAGCTGGGAAGAGCCCAGGCAGGTTCGGTTCACAACCTGCAAGTGCCTTTCCAGGCTCAGAACTGCCCCGCGATGAGGAGTTCCAACACTGCAGCAGAGCCCGCAGGGTTGCACCTGGAACACCCTTGTCACCTGCACACTCATCCTCAGAGCTTCTCTTGCCTCTCTGCATGCCCCAATTTCAGCTACAGCTGCCAGAATAGCAGATGATTTATTCCTAATGTCTAATCAGCAACAGCTCCATGAAAACCACCAAGCTCTATCAAGCTTTTTCTCCAGTCTTCATTCTTTCTTCCTGCAAGATTGCCACTCTTTCTACCCATCCTACTCTTTCCTTAAAAAAAAAAAAATGCTCCTTATAACCTGCCCCCCAAATTATCACAACCTGTCACTCACTCCCCTGCTAACCTCTACCCACCTCCTTCCATCCAACCAGCCCTATTTGTAGGTACCTGTGGAGAAGTCACTAGGAAGATCTTCACAGCTTCCAGTCCCAACTGCCAAAGAGCCCAGGAGCCCCTGAGGCTGCTTTAAATCCCCCATCAGCAAAGCACCTGCCCCGGGGCAGAGGGCTGAGCTCACACCTGAGCCCCCGGCCCCGCTTGCGGCCTGGCAGGCAGTGCTGCCCCAGCAGAGGCACCCGGCGCCCAGCAGAGTGGGCGGCTGCCTGCAGCGCTGCACAACAGGCTGCCCAGGGCCCTGCCCCGGCTTCTAGCAACACACAGGGTGAGCCGGGGCTGGCGGGCTGACGACCTGGCTCTGAACAGTGTGCTGGAGATAACAGTACTTAAGGCCCATGGATTCATCTTAATCCGTGCTAGTCAGCACACACCACGAACAGGTGGAGGGGACACCAAGAGGAACTCTACTATGGATGAGTACAGCCCACAGCTCCCACAGAGCAGCAGGAGCGGCAGGGTGTTGCACAGCGTCTCGCAAGGCTGCGGGGGGATGGCCGGGCACCCACCACCCTCTCGTGAGCGNCAGCCCACAGCTCCCACAGAGCAGCAGGGTGTTGCACAGCGTCTCGCGAGGCTGCGGGGGGATGAACGGGCATCCACCACCCTCTCGTGAGCACGGGCAGAGCTGCAGCGTCCAGGAGAGCCCCAGCACCTGCTGCTGCTGCACAGCTCGGCACATCCTGAACTCTGTGATTAACAGACACAAAAATGGACCAGGAAATGTGGCCTCTTGTCTCCTGTGAGCAGCTGTAGGAGCTTTATCTGAAGGAAGAGGCAACATTCAAATAATTGAAACTCAACTTGGCGTTTGCGTTCGACCCACGTGTCCGTCGGCAGCCGCGTGGCCGTGGTGCCTCCCCTGCTTTCTGACACACAAAGCATCAGGCCTCCCCACACGAAGCATTGCTGCTAGCATGGCGTACTAACCCTTTCCACAAAAAGCAGCGTGTTAAAACCACTTAGCATGATAAATATTTAAAATGATGCCGCAGTAAAGAACACAAATTCACCTACGTGCCTTTCCTGTTCTTGGTAGTGACACTTAATAAACACAGCTTTATAGCTACTATATTTAAATGCAATTAGTTCCATACATTTCTAGCTTAATAAGAAAAATACATATTCATTTCTGATCATTAACAGTCAGTATATAACTCTTAGCTAATGAACATTCAATTACGTTCCATGAATACATTGTGGGATAAATTCTCTTTTTGTTGCTCATATCAGTTCACTTCAATTCACTTGCTTCTAATTAAAATTCTTTTGCCTCATGTAGACAAAACTGGGTTTTTTGCAGTCCCTGGAGACTCCCGTAAGAGTTCTGTTTTATCTTTATGTACAGTCAGCTCCCTAATTAATGCTTTAAATAGGGTAAACTTTACTGAGACTCCTGGGTTCAGTTCAAAGGAAAAAAAGAAAAACAGTTAATTTTATATCTCACTCTCACACAATTCACTGGAGTCTCTCTTTTCCTTATAAATCTACTTTTTTTTCTTTTGTTTTCAAGTGAATTCAACAGTCAGGAAGGCGTCAGTTTTGTGAGCACTGGAAGTTGGAGATTCTCCATCATCAATCTGAAGCTTTTCTTACCCAGAGAAATAGAAGGGAAACTCTTGTCAAGTTGTCAGTCTTGCAGCCAGCTCAGGTGAGGAACTCGAGACGAGGATTCTCCGGAGGGAGAGCCCCAGTGGACTCCTGCAGTTAATAGTACCTTTATTTTCAGTCTGCATCAACAAGACCAAATGCTAATGTATTTTGTCTAACTTGTACTCAGAGCCAGCTCAGCAATCTTTTCCCTGTCTAGGCCCCAAAATCTAATGTGAGTCCTACTTACCACGGCAGGACTAAAAACATGCAAGTTAAGCATTTACCTAAGTGCCTGCCTTTGTGGAGGTCATTGCCAGGCATGACTTGGAAACTCAAGTGACTAGATTCCTGCCTCTGCTACTACCTGCTTGATGCCAGTTCAGCAGAGAGGAAGGAATGCAGCAGAAGCAGCTTCAGGGACCTCCGGTAGCAGGACGTTGCCCTGTCGGCAAGGCAGATTCTTACACCATTTTACCTCTGGCAGAGACTGGGCTGGGCTTTCAGCTTTCAACAGCGAGGACAACAACCTCCCCCTAGGAACAATAGCTAGAAACAACACTCAGATGTAGTGAATCCTTTGTAAAATACCCAAGCAAATACTGTGTGAACCTATGAGCACCAACATAAAAGACATAAGACTAGCACAGAAAATAAATATATTGGGAACAGGGAGAACGGGCAGAGAGGTGAATTTATGCAAGAGGCAGTATCTGGGAAAACCCAGGAGAAAGCTTAGCTTGAGCTGTGTATTGGTTTTATTTTACACAGAGGGGTAACTCCAAGATACAGTGTCTCTGGACCATGTTCAGAGGAAAAAAGCAGGAGTGTCTGTGTGCACATGCACACACGTGTGCAGCTGCCGGGACGGACACCTGGCTGCCTCTTGGCACATCCTCAGGCCTGCAGTTCTGGAACAGGCCAGGAACTGCTCTGCTCTTGTTTTAAGGCGTACTAAAACATTAACTTTTACTGAGAAACATGCAGATCCTGATTCCCAGCAAACTCAAACTGATTTATAGAGCCCTACTGACTTAGAGCATGCATTATTCAGCTCATTGAACACTCCAATGAATGGCACTTTTATGCATTGCTAAATAGACACTAGTTCTAGACACTGTTAAGTAAAGGGTTTTTTTTTCCAGTTACCTTCTGCAATCAGATCCATCCTCTCCTTTTGTTTTTTCCTTTCTCCAAGGACTACCATTTAACTTGTTCTTTTGGAGTACAGATCTTAGAACTGTACCGAGGGATTCTAATTCCTCTTCCTTGGGAAGTGTTCTATCCACAGCTGGTAGTGTCTGCACAACAGACCGTGTTTATCCCTCCGGACTATCATCAGGCAGACAAGTATGTCCACACCGCTTAGCACTAAAGCAGAGTCTCCTTGGAGCCTCACACAACGCCCTTCTGAGCCTGGGATATAATTATCAAAAATGTTTGAGGCTTCTTAGTTCAAAATATCTGTGGCATCCTGCCATAACAGTATTTACAGAGCTTGACCCTGAAGCTGTGTACTACAAGGCATGAAGACCTTGGAGGGCACTTGGCTTCCTAGAATAGCTCTGGAAGAGTGTCCCAGGAGGAGAGAGACAAACTCGATGGGACTTGCACCATGGAATGAGCTGCACTGCTCATTTCCTCCCAGATTTCCTTCTGGAAGGCATTAGTTGGTTTTGGTCCAGAAGGGAAGGGCAGAGCACGAAGGGATCAGGGGCTGGAAAGCAAGAAAGGACAAGTTGAATTGACAGTGGTAACACAGCGGGAATTGATTTCTGTTCTCATAACCATTTGGCTCAAGAAGTTCCCATTTAGTGTCACAGAGAATAAGAGGATAATGAGAACCAGTACATTTAATTGCGGCAGTACTTTGCATAAAGTAGTTTTGCAGCCAGTCCTTGAGGAAGGGGTGAGCTTTCCTCTCAGGCAGTTAACAGGCGCTGCCCAAAATTCCCTGTGCAGCTGCGTGGCCCTTCTTACATTACTGTGGCCACAAGATGGGGCAAGCTGGCAATTCAAATATGAAGCAGATTTTGAACTTCTATATCAAAAGGCCATTGTGAGGGTGTTTTATAAAGATAAGGCAGCAGAGATAATCAGGAGAATTAATCAGAGAAATAATAAAAATGGTAACTTATTTTAGCTTAGGGTTTGGATTAGGAATTTCTGAAAGATTTACAAAATGTTTGCAAGGATTTAGTATTATCTGATATGTAATTTTGTCTATCTCACTCTTCAGATAACTGATACTGAAATCTAGCTTTACTTAACATCATTAGGGTAGAAAGATATTACACTGTATTTGCATCTGGGTACACTCTAAAGATAACAGAGAGAGAAAATTAACTGTCCCATAAACTGTAAGGGTACAATCTTAAATCAATTCAAAATAAGTACATAATTTATACTACAATTTCCATAGACTTTTAAAAAGCCGTGTTAGTTTACCTGAGACAAGAATTCCTGTCTTATACTACAGAAATGTTTTCTGGGCTGTCATGCACTGCTAATACCATTGACCTTGATTGAACAGAGAAGTGACAGCATTTCCAAGACCACTACTGTAATGGCAACAGATTTATAGGTAGAATCAAGACAATATGGGATAAAAATCCATAGACCCCTTCTGGTGAAGGAAAAGGACCATGATTAGAGGCATCTGTTTCACACCGGCTTGGTGACACTTTCTGTTAGCGGATCATGGATGAAAGCTCCTTTTTCTACAGGTTCACAGACTAAAAAGTAGGTATTATCCAAAAGAGACACTGCTATCAATTCAGACTAATGAATTACATGTGGCTGCATGAAAAGCCTTTTATCCTTTTCACCTCCTCACACATTCTGAGCATTAAAACAGTTTCCATGCACTGCATTTGTATTTGCAAAGTGCCTGCAAAGTTAAGCCTTAAGCCATGGTTAACAACATCAGCCTTAAGAGAGCAAATAGTTATAATCAACGTCATTTTTTCCCCCACAAAATCACGTGTCACTAAAGCCAGATTTTCCTACACAGTAAAAGCATTACGGTTGTAAAACCAGATGTTTTAGTCCCAATTCTATAAGTAAAATGAGTATCACCATTTGAGAAGGAGAGTAGTAGTGTGTATTCTGAGGACTTTGGACTTTAAATAACAAAAACTTGTCCAGAAATGGATCTAGGCATCATAATGAATCATAGTGTGAGTCACAGGGTTAGGCTGGTGAGGAAAAAAAGCAGATACTATAAAGAGATATAAAAGTATTATGCATTAATCCTCCCCGCCCACTAAATAGGACGGGTCAGTCCTCCTCACGAGCAGTGTTTCTAGCTTGGGTACTTCAAGAAAAGCAGCAGTTCATTAGAGAAAGGCGAGGGAACAGCATTACAAATGATAAGAATTTCTGACTCTATGACCTAGAAGGAAACAAAATAAAATGGTTGTTTAGTCTAGCGAGGAATCTTAAAAGAATCACAAAAACACCATTCAGAAGTACAAGAGCAGCTGCAGAAAGGGACATGGGGAGTTTCCATCTCCCCTGGGAAAGGATTTCAATTGCAATGAGAAAAACTCTCGTTAGGTATTACAGAACTTGCCTTGTGCTATTACCAGGAAAGCGCAGGGACGGGTCAGCTGGGGAAGTCACAGGCTTTTCAGAAGAGCCTCAATTCCCTTGTCAGGAGCGAGGGCTGTGAGCCGGAGCCGCCTTTTCCAGAGCTCCCCTCTAGCTCTCGTGGCGAGCAGCTCCCACATCCCTGCTTCCCTCTGCCCACAGTGCTGCTCCACGCAGCGTGGACACCCGGCATCCCAAGCACCTGCCGTTTTGCCCAAATCTACCGCTGTGATCCTTGAGCGCTTGCAGCTGCAAAACACGATAATAATTTTATAATAATCAATATGCGTAAATCGTGACGGGGTCTTTGTGGCAGCTGCTGTGTGCAGATGGGATCTGGACAACGAGAGTTATGTGCCTGTTTTTGTGAGGGAACCCAACCAACGGAGCAAGGGTCAGAGTAAGAGGGAGATCCTCAAGGAGGGACCAAAACCTCTGCCCGAGGGACGGACGTGAACAAGGGCCAAGGAGCACCTGAGACGATGCCCTGGGAGAGGCCGGCGCGGACAGGCCCTGCAGGAGCCGGTCTCGCCCCGGCCGGGCAGCGCGAGGCCGGGCAGGCCGTGTCCTCGGCAGCGCCCCTGGCCGCAGCGGCGGCC
>VWPW01017287.1:315372-480384 GCA_013389825.1 Crypturellus undulatus | reverse complement strand
CCGCGCGCCTCCGCGCCGACAGCTCGAGCCCTGCCCCGGGCGGAGCCGGCGGCGCGCGCGGCAGCGCCGGCCGCTCTGGAAGCGCCAGCGCGTGGATGCGGAGGGGTAAACAACGGGGAAGCGGCCGCCAGCTCCTTGGGAACAGCCCGGCTGCTGGAGGCGAGCGCCATCCCACCGCGCTCCGCTGCGGAGCCGGGAGGTGCGTGGAAAAGGGCTGCGTGCGGGAGCAGGCTGAGCAGCAGGTCCGCACGCAGCCCCGGCCCTGCCAGGAAAGGGAACCTGCTGAGAACACGCGCCCGGCTTCCTCGTGCAGCCCCGTGAGGGAGAAGCGAGCGCGGGTTACTTCTGTGCTCCGCGCAAAGATGCACGGGGTAAAAAGCCACCGCGTGCTGAAGCGCTCAGGGGCCAGCAAGCAGCCCCTGGACTGCCCCTGCACCACGGCTTCCCACCGAGCTCTGCAGCCGCCTGTCCCACACGGCCTCCTGATCGTGCGCAGAACAGGGCTCCCGTGCGCTCACTTCGTCCCAGGAACGCGGCACCGCAGCGTGTGCCAGGCCTCAGCCCCGAGGAAGGAGGAGAACAACTTCTCTCCGATACAAGAGGCTGAAAGTACAAAATAACCTTTTCTTCTCTTTTTTTCCTGCATCCCCTTTATGACAGTAAACTTGCTGAGGCAGATCTCTTCCTATCCAGTTGGATAGGAATAATTCCAAATCCAGTTGGATTTTTATTAAATCTTCTCTTTTAAAAAAACTGAGCTGATGAACCAAATATGAACTAAGCTCTCGAGGAGGACAGTGCGCACTGCAGGCTGTGAATGAGCTTGCACCTTTTTTCTGCTGATCTTTTTGAATACCTGAGGCTAATGGGCAGCTAAATATTCTCTGCTTTCCGCAGCGCTTCCTCACGTTACCAGCAGTGCTTGCCCTGGCAGCAGCTGGGCAGGGGAAGCGCAAGGGATGCGGCAAACAATTTTAGCTTAACCGGTCCCTTACGTTTTACATACACCTGTCAGTACATCAGACTCAGTGTATGCAGGAGCCCCGAGGAGCCGGCACCAGTTTCTTAACGTGACTGCAGAAACAGGCAGCGCTGTGCTGGTAGCTCCTTACAGAGGATGCACAGATTTCTTCTAGAAGCTTGTGAGCTTTAACCTTCAATCTGCATGTTATCTATAATGAGCACATCCTATTTTTTTTCCCTTCAAGAGAAAGAGATAAAACTGGAAAGGATCTGATTAAATAGCTACTGAACTTTAAGCTTATATTTTTTTAATGTTTATTTTTCTCCTGTACTTTTTATTTCCTAACGTACCTTGACCTCTCTCTCCTCTGTCCTTTTCTTACCCTACTCTGCAGCTGATGGAGCAGAAATCAGCTCTACCTCATTACACAGTGGCCCAGAAAGGCAATCGCCTGCATCAGCACATCAGTACCACATCTGCCCAAAATAAATTAATGGATTTATCAAAGTTTTGAGGGAGGACTTGTTTGGGTTTTGCTATTACACCCTTTATTTTCATTGTAGGCCAGTGCATATTCCCTCCACTTTTTCATAAAGAAAAAAAAATGTAATTTAAACGAAAACACACTGACTTGGCAGAATGGCCAACACCTGTGTAGTGAATGAAGCACTGAGCTCCACAGCATTCAGGTTCAACTTCCAAACTGGGAACTTACAGTTTATACTTACAACTATTTATCTGATCAGATTTAGATAAAAGTAATGAATCAAATTCTTATTGTGCTGTTGGCAGATACCTCCTCAGAAGCCACGCAGCATCACACAGGCTTTTCAGATGACTTCACCGTGTGAAGTCGCCGGCGTGCAGGAACCGAGCCCAGAGGCATTTCACCACTGAGGGGCTTCTGTGGGGCTGTGCCCTGCTCATAATGCTCACAGTGCTCGCAGTGCTCGGCTGCCTCCCACACCGGCCTTGTTTGGGCTGCGTCGAGCTCTGTTGCACCACAGAGGCCAACCTTGGGGCCATATTTCTGAGCTCATTTGCTCGGGTGAAGCAATTAGGAAATGGGCCCTGCCCTCCTGCTCGGCAGCTGCCTGCCAGCACCGTGCCAACGCACCTGCCTCGCAGTGCTGCGGGGAGCAAACCCCCTCTTGGGGCTCCCTCGCAGCGAGGGCACGTTTGCGGTTCCAGGCAGTCGTTCCTAGAGGACGGAGGAGGCTGCAGGCTGAGCACACGGCTGCTCCATGCCAGCTCCGCACCCGGCTCCATGGCACTCCAGGCACCGCAGGTCTCTCCCAGCAGTTCGATGCTTCCCAAGCCCAAAACCCCAGCGGCAACACAGAACTCCTTCCACGTAGCTGATACATGGGCATTTGAATACTGCAATCATTAATCAATCTGTAAAACCCTGTCAATAACCATTTCTTCATTTTTCCCTTCTTTTTTTTCCAGACTGTCCTTCTGGGGATTATTTTGCTACCACTCCGTGCCACATGCATTGTGTTCATTTTATTGCTAGCTTGGGTATTTGCATCCATTGCAACTTTTCGTCACCCTAGAAAAGGATCTGTACCCCTTAAAGGATGGAGAAGGTGAGAGCTCACTGATGCTTGTGGAAAACTCTATGCTTGCCTTTTTAAAAAACAAAAGGAAAAAAAAAGGCAACTTCCCCCTCCATCCTCGACAAAATTAGGCCCTGAAATGTAAATGCACTTGGGAGAGTGTTTTGGAAAGTTGCTGTATGTTGCATTATATTTAAAATTGTAATTTGCTTCCAACACAAATAGCCGATTGCCCCTCCACCAGCCTGGCCCACTGACTAAGGTTGCTTTTGTGGGTGTGGGTTTAAAGTATGAAGGAAATCCTACCTATAAGAGGGGTGATACTATTGTGCCTCTGTTTCTAAAGGAGGATGATCCAGAGAGCCCTTTCATGCCTAACTCGCACCGTATTCTTTGTGATGGGTTTCCGAGTGAAGGTGAAGGGGAAAATAGCGAGTCCACTGGAAGCCCCAATCTTTGTCGCAGCTCCTCATTCCAGCTTTTTCGATGCCATCGTTTCTGCCCTCACGGGGATGCCGTCGATGGTGTCCAGGGCGGAAAACCTGTCAGCTCCACTATTTGGCAGTAAGTATTTATGAAAAAACAGAATATTCAAAGTCAGTAAGTTGACGTGAGCTCAAAACCTTAACTCTGTAAGTGATGTAGGTGCAGACTTGTCCCAGGCCCGTAGGATCTAAAGCTACAGACAGTCGCTGCTGAGACTTCTCAAAGCAAATACTTTCCAGTGAAATCTTTCTGCATTGCTCAGAGCATCTGAAAGTACGTTGTGTCCTTGCAGAAATGGGATATCGAATCACTTCAAAATTTGCTTCAGATTGAAAGCCTGTTTCATAACTGCTCACACTAGAAATGTTCTCTGTAAGTTCTCCCTCTGGGCAGCTTGAAAAATGTTTGACTGCTGTCTATTAACAAGCTGGTCTGCAAATGAAAAACACGGATTGCTGAAGGTTGTTTCTAAACAGACATAACTACAGCAATTCCTAAGCTGAAACTTGCAGGCAGACTAGTACAGATTGTTTTAATGGGAGTAAAACGGAAGGAAATAAAGAGAATGCAGAGAATGCAAGAGACGAGATGAGTCATGTTTTTAGTATTTCCTCCTCCTTTTGGCACAAAAAAAATCCCATTTGTGTTATTATTTGAATCAGCTGTAGACTTGTGCTGGCTGTGTATCTTTTCCATCTAAAGGACTCTTAAAAAGCCACCACTCAGAACTAAACCAAATAAACTACACAGCAAATTGACCTTGTGGGAAGTTACCTAAGTGGTACTGTGCTGATCTGCTCTTAAAAGCACAAGAATGGGCCATGGGAGATGGTTCTTCCCCAATTTCTTGTCACCCCTCTGGTATGTCCGCATGTTCAGGTGTGGACTTTCAACCAACTGAGTTTTGTTCTCTGTGCTTTATACACAAGGTAGAGAACACCCGAATCCACGTGAAGTCTGACACAGAGTAAAATCTGGATCTCTTTCACAGCAATCTTGAGTTCCCTTCAGCCTGTCTCCGTGTCACGCCAAGACCCCGACTCACGGAAGAATACGGTCACGGAGATAACGAACCGAGCCGTGTCAGGGGGCCAGTGGCCACAGGTAACAACGAGCCTGCTCTTCTTCTCTGCATTCATTCTGCGTGTACACTGGGAATGCCAGGAGCAGGCAGTGCCCACGTGAATGGGATTCTGCTGATGGATAGAGATGAGGTCAACTCTAAGGCAGACAACAATTTAGAAAGGCAAGAAAAGAAACTAGTGCCCAGAAAGACTTTTGTTGACAATAAATCAGCTAAGATTTAGCCAGTACCAATTACTATTCTAAATCCCAGATGCTTACAACTTTTTCTTTTCCCTAAGTTTTAATATGCCATCTATGACTCAGATTTTTATATATATGAATCACATTTCTTGAGCTGTCTCGTGTGCGAGAAGCTCCGTTGTGGAGCTACACTCACTGCAGTGGTAACTCAGGCAGTCTGAGCGGCCCGTGACCACTGCTTAAGCTGCAAACACTGACTTACTCTGTGGGTGATAGTTAAAGGTGATGCTCATTTTGCTTTATCTCCAAAGACACCCTGTGTGGACTTATATAGAGCCTCGTGTTTTATGTTTTGCATTAGTTCTTGATTTCTAAGTGGTGTGCTTTGCTTAAAACCCAAAAAGTTGATTTGTAAATGCCTTAAACATTTCTAGTGCCCCGTTCCGCCCCCCGCAATTTTCCAAGGGTACGGAAGATTTTAAATCAGCACACGTCAATACAAGGAAGGCTTTTTTATAGTACTGTGCTTAGAAACTATGCTGATGCTTATAATTTGCTAAGCAGTTATGGATGAAGTGGTTCCAACAGAGCTCTGGTAAACTTAATTCTCTGCTGTGAATAGCATGGGGAGGGAAGGGGAAGTGAGTTTGCACCAATTCTGCACTTGCCATAAAAGCTGGATCTATATCATGGCACAAATAGATCTGAAGGTTCGTGGATTCCCAGATGACTTGACTCACAGATTGAGTCAACAGGAGACTAGGGCTGCCACTGATTGATTCCCAGTCCTGTGCTCTGGCCACATCTTCCTCCTCCTCTGTTTTCTTGAGAAACTTGAGCACAAGATGCTGCCTGTCACATGCCCTGCACAGGACCTGGGCTGCCCTTTGGTACAAGGAAGAGAAAGGGCAATGGATTCCCAATTCCTTCTTGCTAGAGCCACAATGCAGCAGGCTGGGCAATGCATGAGGACCCGACTGTTGCTTCTCCCAACCCTTCACCGGCACAAAAGGGAAGCCCTGCAGGGTAGCGTGCAGGAGAGCTCGCACACGAAGCCAAGCTTCATGTAACCGGTGCTCAAGTATAACCCCTGGGTGACACGAGCATGTCTGTTTTGTTTCTCTTGAAATCCCAGATCCTCATTTTCCCAGAAGGCACCTGTACAAACCGATCTTGCCTGATCACCTTCAAACAAGGTGAGAGATTTTGTTGATTGTTTGTTGGAAAATAATGTGTAAAATACAACAGCACTGACATGATGGCCTCCATCACCAAAATTTCAGTGTCATTGTTTTATACTATTCAGTTTACTTTTCCCATTTGGGGTATTTTGTAGGAGGTGAAGTGCATGTGATGCATACTGGCTAGTTAGTTGGCTTTCATTCTGGATACAGCTGTCCTCTAATAAATGTCTCATAATTTCAGTTACTCAAACATGTGGCTGACCCTTAGGGGCTAAGCTACCAAAGTGCTGCCTCTTTCCATTTGCTTTGAGCTCAACTTACAGTCACATCATATTACCTGCCTGTAAACCCTGGCTAAGCAAGACTTAGGTTATGCATCTCTTCGGTGTCATGTTCAGCAGCGGCACAGCCTGACAGGCAGGTTTTAATGCAGAAACGTCTGGGAGGAAGCAGTGACCATTAGGCTGCAGAGCTGCCCTTGGTCAAAGTGCTGTCTGTGCATAGCAAAGCTGCAGTCGCTTATCAGGGCGATCAGAGCAGAGAAGGGCTCAGGAAATGTTTGCAACAGTCTGATCTGCTCATCTGTGGTTACAGGTGCCTTCATTCCACGCGTTCCCGTGCAACCCGTGCTGCTGCGATACCCCAACAAGCTGGTACGTAGAGTGCTCTTCTGTCGCTAGTTGCTTACTCAGAAGGCAGAGCCCTGGCTTAGCGCGTGTCTGAGGCAGGATCTTGCTCCGGCAGGGAGGAATCTCTGGCCCTGAGCTCCAGCCCTGGCTGCTGTCAGCAGCACTCCCCGCGCGCCGGGGCAGAAGCCTCACGGCGGAAGTGAGAAACTTCCTGCAAAGCCGCAGAGCCTCTTCCTCGCGCAGACGTTCACACAGGCACTTCCCCACTAGCCTCTTTCTGTCTGAGCGCAAGGAAGGGGATCGCCAGCAGCCTCAGAAGGAAAGCAGAGCTGAGTTAGGCAGCCAAGAGGCGTTACAGGGAGCACAGATTCCCTCCTGAATCCTCACACAGGTGACTTTCCCCTAAGTGACTTGCGCGGCTGGTGGGAACCAGCTGTGTGACAGTGATCTATAGCGAGAAGAAAAAGGCAAAGGAGAAAAGGGACAGGAAAGGCATGATAGATGACCCGTGCTGTTCTGCCTTGAAAACTAAATCCAGCTTATTTATGAGGGTACTTCTGTACCCTCATACAAAGGGACCACAGGAGTCTTCTCAAGAAGTCTTACTAGATATTTCTTCCCCACACACTTCTGCTGTCTGGATCAGAACAAATAATTTAAAATAGCTCAATAATTACATAAATTTATTGGTATTTCCAAAGTCTGTCGTGCTTATTTCCATTTTTTTTAAGATAAGGAATCTTAGTCATATTAACACCTGTATTTTCACTACAGGGCTATAAAACCATCATCTGTTTTCACTAAACTTGTGCACGCTTTACCCTGTAACTTAGTGGCTCTCCAGCATTCATCTGATCTTGTCATACATTTCTGTGTTTTGTTTTTTCCCTAGGACACGGTGACCTGGACATGGCAGGGCTATTCATTGTGAGTTTTTTAATCCTACTGAAAATTACATAGGTATTTTTTCCCTCTGTTACTAAACAATTTGCCAAATAGCTTCAGCTAACCAAGACACATTTGCTTCAGATACAAGAGACAGTACAGAAAGCAGTGAGGGAAGGTGAAGTCATTGGTATTCCCATGGGCAGGAGGAGGTTGCCTATTACCTGCTTGAAAGACAGTGCTTGGAAAATGAGGGCTCAAAATGAAACGAGAAGGTCCCAGACGTACTGCTGCTTACCAGGTTTGTGTAACCACCACCAGACTGTGCAGAACAGCCCACACCTATAAACAAATCCCTGTTTTGCTTCTGAGAAGGATATTACTGCTCCCATTTTGCAGATGAGAGAATAAAAGATATAGAAATAGAGCTACTTGCTGTTAAAATTTTCAAATCCAGTGGCTCTTCACCTCTTAAAAATACAATAGCATATATATTTTGCTAGCCAAAGATTTATAGGGTACCATTAATGTGCACAACAAGTGCAAAGGCAACAAGCTACCTGTCCAGTTATAAAGTTAGTATATGCAAAAGTCTGATAGAAAAACTCTTCAGGAAACTTCCTTGCAAGGTATTTAAAAGCCTTGTCCAGTGTCAACCCTGCTTTGGTTGGTACTTTAAGAAGTTTCATCTACTGATGATGCAAAACTTTTGTTTAAAATAATTGAAACATATTTTAATTCCTCTTTCTGCCTGCAGCAAAGAGCTGTGCATAATGACACTGTGCCAGCCCTTCACAAGAGTAGAAGTTGAGGTAAGAGAAACATTTTTATACCAAGATTCAGTAACGTAGACTTTAACAGACTGTATTATTCATGTTTTTGGTCACTGATTAAACAATAAACAAATGTCTCAGCAAGCAGAACAGAATGAAGGTAATATATTTAGATTCGTCCTTATCTGTGTATCTCTTAACCTGATGAGCTGCTGAATAAAAGGTGTCAAAAGTGCCTTGAGCACTGTTACCACTATGTGCATTTTACAAATGCTTCAACCAAGAATTATTTTAATATTATTTTTTAATTATTTTAGTTAATTATTTTAATTAATTTTTAATTATTACTAATAATATCTTAATATTAATGTTAATGTAAAAAGGTAACATTTTTGTGCTTTTCCCCACATTCTCATTTCCCTGTTCCTTTCCACCTGTTCTTCTTACCCAGCCATCCTACCAGACTCGACTCTGAACGTTTCTGCAGCTAAGAGCTTACTTAAAGACTTTAGTTCTCCTGCAGGGAAGGAAGCTGCACCTTCTTTACTGAACCTGCTCCCTTGCTCATTAAATGCAGCCACACAGCACAAAAGACAACAAGAACCCACATGCTGCAGAGACGGGTACCAATACTTGCTCCTCGTCCAAGCGAGGAGGCAGCTCTGGGACCCCTGTACCACCTTTCTCTACAGAGCACAAAGGACTGCCAGTGTGGACTAAGTTCATTTAGGGCCCTGAGTAATGGAAGGAATTTGAAGTTTCCTTGCTGTTCATTTGCAAAACACATAATTCAGCAATGTTGGAAAGCAGTGTTGCTGCTCCTAACAGTGAACAATATGATCTTGGTTGTGCAACGATGAGACAAATATCTCTTTACACTTATGTATCTGTTTCATTCAGGGTTTTTTGGGGGGGGGAAAGGAGGGAGGGGAGGTCTGGGTTTTTTTATATAAGATACTGACTTTTACACATTTGTACACATTGTACACATTTATGCTGTACTTGTAATTCACAGTGCAGATTTCTTATCATTGTTCTCATGGAGGAAAAAAATTCTAGGACACTTATCTGTCATTTGCTAAATCAACAGGTACCAAGTTTGACTGCAGCACATATTTTAAAATCTTGCACACACTTTTCCAGGATATAACACTCCTTATAAAAGATCTTTTAAAAGGCGTATGCATTATTTCAGACTCACATTCTTACAAAAGTAACATTTCATTTTCTAACTAACTTAGCATTTATTACAGTTTTCTTTTTTAGGAGTTGATTTTTCACGTTAAAGCAGCTCTTACCGCTCTTGCAGACAGGAATAGACTCAATCCCATCTGTGTGGCTGCTGCAGAAGCAGCTGGGTGGTTTCTAAGGTGGTTGAGACCTCTAGTGTCCAGTTGCACCATCGCATGGCTGATTATTCCCCTCCTTTCAACTAACAACCAAAACCTGCCCATGGCATTAAAAAGTTTAAAACTCCTGAACTAACCGCATTCCTCATCTCTTTCAGTTTCTGCCTGTTCACGTTCCCACCGAAGAAGAAAAAAACGATCCCATTCTTTTTGCCAACAGAGTCCGAGAAACCATGGCAACGTATGTACTGAGTTGGGACTCAGGAACTTGTCTTTTCTGCATCCAGCATTTCCGATATTGGAAATATATTTCCAATATAACCTGGTCATCAAGCACAGCAGATACTGTTAGACTATACCACAACTCGATCAAGTTTTAGGTATTATATATAGGAACTTTGCTAATGCCAGCTTCCCATAGCAAACCACCCTGATTGTTCTTACATAGCTTACAAAGAAGGTTGTCTTAAGTTGGAACATAAATTTTGGAGAAACTGGAACAAATGACTCCCTTGTTTGCCTGAGAAGGATACACGTGAGGTTCGTTCTGTGGGGTTACTGGGCTGCATTTACAAGACTCTAAATCTTAAGCCATCTGGATGCTACTGCAGTACATGCTTCACAGCACAGTTCCAGCAAACGGTGCGCAGCGCCCAGTCCTACCCGCAATTATCACTGTTCTGTATGTCAGTGTTAAGGCCAAACTGAAGGGGTGAGAAGAGAGGTCAGCTAAAAGCCATTTTAATATAAGAAGCTGATTTTCTTTTCCTCTGACTTTGTTTCAGTGCTTTGAACGTGCCAGTGACAGATCACACCTTTGAAGACTGCAGGCTGATGATCTCGGCAGGGCAACTGACCTTGCCCATGGAGGCTGGCCTGGTGGAGTTCACCAAAATCAGCAAGAAACTCAAGTAAGGAAAGTTTAGCTGTTGGTATTTCAATTACTGCATTACCTTGTTACTGGAAAGATGATTCTGCACGTTGGAGGTATGATTCTGCACGTTGGAAGTAACTCTAAGGAGTTCTGATTTACCAAAGCACAGAACTCCTGCTTTTAGTATTAATAACCATGGGGGGGCAGTACTTAATTGCTGTTTCATACAAAATAACAGTCTGGAAATGCCACATTTCTAACACAAGTTTTCCTTTTGGCTATTTTTTGTCTTTGAACGCTGTAATAACTCCTACTGAAATTCCATCTGTCCAAGATCTGGCATATAGAAATATCTCTTCTCCCTCGTGTTTCATAGCCTAAAATGGAATCATGTCAGGGAGCAGCTGGATACCTTTGCTGCCATTGCAAGTGCCTCCAAAGGGGGAAGAATTGGAATTGAGGAGTTTGCAGAGTACTTGAAGCTGCCCGTTTCTGATGTCCTCAAAGAACTGTTTCTGCTCTTTGACAGGGTAAGTATTTAGCCTGTTAACTGACTGTTAGCAATGTTTTGTTAAGAAATACATCTCAAAACGATAATTGGAGTCATCCTGTCCAGCTCAGTAAACTCTTCCTGGATAGTTACTCCTGTAGGCAAGGTAGGTGGCTTCTGTAGTTACTTTTTTAATGTTTTCATGGGAAAAGACCTGTCAGTTTGCTGTCTGAGAGCTGTCAGGCACCCCTCAGAACAAATTACTGCGCGACTATCAAATGACAATCTCCGTGCTGCTGGTTCTGGAATGTTTCTTTTGCCTACCCGAATTTCGAGCTCGTTTACACTCTGACAACTTAATGATTAACTGTTGCTGCAGCACGTGCATAATTTCAGGCAGACTGTACTAACTGGAAATATGTTCCTGCTGGGCTTCCAAGGGTGCTATTAGATGCTACAAGGTGCTATTAGATGCTGCAAGCACCCATCTTGCTGTCTGCAGCCATTAGAAAGGCCTGTGCCTACCCTAGTCTGATCACTCAGGCTTTACTCCAAAGTCAAGGGGCACTCTCCCTTTTCGGACCTCTCTCTGAAGATGGGATCAACTGCCCCGTGATGACCCCTTTGATACACAAGAAACCTCAAAGAGCACAGCCTGGAATTCACCTGCTAGGCATCCGGCCTGGGCTAACGTGCAAGCAGCACGTGGCTCTGGAGCGAGTTTCTTACCTAAGCACCTCCCTCAGCTCAGCAGCTTTCTTCCTGATCAAGTTTATTTGTGTGTCCCCATCAGGGGGCACTGTGGTGTACCTGCTGGTTAAAACTGCTCCAGGATTTTTCCAGGTGTAGAGCATTTTTAAGTTCTAAAACAGAAATGGATCAACTGTATTTCCGTATCTGCTAAATACTGCAAAGCTCTATGGTCAAGGTACTTGTTTTCACTCCTGTCTCTCCATTCTGGACCATGGGCTCCTACAACATGTAGTCCCAGTATGGATACAACAGAAATATGGTGCAACCATAACCACCACCTTTTACTTCTCTCTGACACAAACACTCTGGTGGCTGGAATTGGCAGTGTCCTGCTAAACACTAAAAAGCTGAAGGCATAAAAGCCTGCGAGGACAGACCCAACTCCAGCTCTGAACTCACCCCTCAGTAGAGCAGCCTCAGTGAGAAACAGTCACACTACTGGGGCTGGACTTCGGTTCCTCTTTGGTTCCGAGCAGATATATTTTGAGACTTCTGCTCTGCAGCTTTGAGTGTTGCCGATTTTTTTTGTCTTCTTTTTTTGCTAAAAAGATTTATCAAATCACATAAAGCAAAGAAAAAAAAAGGCAGTATAAAGGTGCAGAGAGAAGCTCCTTGATATCCCCAGGCATTGGTGGGAAGTGCTGAGATAGGAGAGGCTACGGAGGGGCGTGCACAGGCACGGGACATGCGCAGGAGCTGCCTTCTGCCCACACCCAGCGCGGCAGGAGACTCGGATCTGCGGCGCTCCCCAGAGCAAATCGCAGCCATGTTCCTGGCTAAAGCTCTGCTGAGCGGCAGCAGCGGTGGCGGCCATGCAGGTGACCTTGTGCGCGGCCTCGGGGGGCTCCTGAGCGGAGGCGGCCAAGGAGGCAACGTGGGAGGGCTCCTTGGAGGTCTCGTCAACCTCCTGAGCGAAGCAGCGGCTCAGTACACGCCAGAGCCGCCACCTCCCCGCAGCCATTTTACCAACGTGGAAGCTTACGAGAGCGAGGAGGTGAAGCAGTTCCGCTGCCTTTTTGCCCAGCTGGCTGGGAGCGACATGGAAGTGAGTGCCGCGGAGCTCATGCACATCCTGAACAAAGTGCTGTCCAGACACCAAGACCTGAAGACCGACGGCTTCAGCTTGGACACGTGCCGCAGCATGGTGGCCATCATGGACAGCGACACGACGGGCAAACTGGGCTTTGAACAGTTCAAGTATCTGTGGAAGAACCTCAAGAAATGGCAGTGTGTGTTCAAGCAGTTCGACGCAGAGCGGACGGGTGCCGTGGGGCGGGCGCAGCTGCCCGCGGCCCTGCGCGCTGCCGGCTTCCACCTCAGCGAGCCGCTGTGCCTCACGGTCGCGCGCCGCTACGGCGATGAGCACGGCGCCCTCGACTTCAACAGCTTCATCAGCTGCCTGGTGCGCCTGGACGGCATGTTCCGCGCCTTCAAGGCCCTGGACCACGACGGCCACGGACGGGTCGACATGACCCTCCAGGACTGGCTGCAGCTGACCATGTATTCGTGAGCCCAGCACGGAGAAGCGCGCGCTCCAGCAGGAGGTTTCTGGGGACGAGCTCGGCCCCGCAGGGCCCACCTGCAGCCTCCCCCTTGTGCTAAGGCAGATGTTGCTAGAGGTACCTGGCTGAGCTTGGAGCGCCGCGGCGGGTGTTAGGTTTATAGAGAGATTATATGCTGAAGGACCATAACTTAGTTTTTAATTCGAGTGGCTCATTGCAGTATAACTCTTTATAATAATCTCTAAGTTTGGGGGTTAGTGACGTTACTGCTCCGTTTTGTCAGCTGGAATAAAGCTCTGCTTGCCTGCAAGGCAAGCACCAGGCACGAGAGTTGAACAGATTCCTAAGTTGTGTGGTTATTTCTGACAAGGGGGAGAAATCTGAGTTGCAGCGACTAAGACAATCAATTAATTTGCATAATCATATTTCATTTCCTTCCCATTCTGCTTTTTCATGCTTTTTTGCTCAAGTAAAACATGAATGAAATTCAGTCCTACCTGCTGGCCAGGAGGACAACATTGAAAACTTACACAGGGCTCTCTTCACAACCTTTTCTCTCTTCTTACAGCTCCTCTATTAACTAGTCTTTCCTCCCCTTCCTTAAAGCTGTAGAATAGTTACACCGAAAATGACCTAAAATATAAATATACATTTATATTTAGAGAAGCTTGCTGAAATAGTGCGGTCACACAGCAGCCAGCCAGCCAAAATCAACCTCAGGCCATCAGAGTTGGTTTTCAGCAGGGCTTAGCATCCCGCTTGAGGTAGTTAGTGCAGTTCTGTTTGCCAAAGAAGCCTCTGAGTAATAACAGAACAAGGAGTAACACGATCTGTGAAAGGTGCTTTTTTTTTTCAATTAAACCTCACCCGGTTGCTGATGAGCAGCTCTCCCCTGCGAGGACCAAGGCTGGGCGGTGCTGCCGTAGGAGCCAGCAGCCCCAGGTGTGCGCTGGCTGCAGGAACGCGGGCAGGGAGGGAGCCGGCCGGCTTGGTCCCGCTCCTGCTCCTCCCCGGGGGCAGCAGCACCCGCGCGAGCAGGCCAGGGGGTACCTGCACGGGCAGTACCTGCCCTGCAGCCCAGCACACCCACCCTGTGGCGCTCACCTTGCCTTTCTAAACTTCCACAGTTTTCATTTCTAAGTCTTGCACTTGGACTCGGTGAATGGTATTTTCCACAACTGCTCAAATCATGCAGAGGACTTTTAGGTAAAACTTAGGGAAATGCAACTTAGAGCTTTTGCTCAGATGTTCTTCCTCTTGTCCTATGTTTAATAAGAAGCTGACTGAAAGGAAAACAATATGTGCATTGGCCCAAACTGCAGTGCAAGAGGTTAATTCCTTCCAAAGGCATTCGCCGCCCATCCCAGTTATGTAGCCGACAACCACACAGTTACGCACACGGGTGGTAGAAAAGGGAGCACGAGGGAAAGCGCAGTATCTCCAGGTAAGCCCCAGCCTCCCAGGTCCCTCCCTGACCACTTACAAGGTGCATGTAGCAACAGGGAGCGGTTTGGAGGAGCTGCAGCAGCACCACCTCCAGCTGCAGCTTCCCCCGCAGCCCTGCATGGGGCACGGGTCCCAGCACCGATACGGCTGGGCGGCAGCAACTCCTCCAAGTGCTTCTCACCTGCATTCTGCCATTCACACAATACGGAGAATAAAATCGGGGCTCTGGCACTTAAACTTCAGTGACTGTATCCTAGGTCTTTGCTAGATGCATAGGGCTGATCTGCTAGCCCTGAGTTTCTGTGTGGCTCTAAGTGGAGACTCTGATAGTAGAAAATTTCCTCTTCCCAAAGTGTAAGATTTACTGTATTACATATAAAAGCAACAATAAAATGCCTAGTTATCATAACCTACTATATAGTAGCAGAAAACTAGTTTTGTTTAAGGAAACAAAGGCTACTGATGTTACACTATGCTTTGGTTATTTTCTTTAACATAAAAACAAATGCGTATTTATGTTCTCCTTTGCTATGTAGAGAATTGGAGCTCAGCTCACATGCTGCTTCCTTAAAACACCTTGGAGCGCGTGGGCTGAAAGCACAGCCCAGGACGTGCAGAGAGACCCAGTGCGGGCCCTTTCGCAGTGCTCCTACATAGGCGCTGGGTCTGTTTTCCTGCCTTTCCAGTTTAGCTCCCATGGTTTTTGCAGGCTACAACCCTGTCATTTCTCCTCGAGCAGAATGCCAGCACCCTTGGAAGGCAGCCTGCATCCTCAGCCTACCATGGCTAGTCCCAACACGATCATGCCAGCAGAGCAACTTCACTGCACAGTCAAATGCCTGGAGGCCTGTGCACTGAGTTTTAATTATTGGGTGTTAACACTTTCATGGAAGCAGCATGGCCCTTGGCAACTTTTGTCATTTCTCCCATGTACAGTCAAGCTGTGTTAACTGACTTCAAAAGTTGCTTCTGAAGGAGACTTTTTTATTTTAAAGTTTATGGTCCCATTATCCTCTTCTGTATTTTTGTGTTACAAAATAAATTTAAACAGTGATACTGCATTGCAAATGCCATTAGTATTTGCGGATACAATGAAACGATAACAATGAAAATAGTAAATCGCAGAGTCCTTTGCTAAGAACCTAGTTGTCTAACTGTCTTTCGCTAAGAACCTAATTGCCTAACAGAGAATACCCCAAGGACCGAGCAACAGCTCGCTCCCATTTCAGCTGTTTTAATAGTTAAAGTTTATAATGCTACATTTCAAAGTTAGCTCTGTTATTGTTATGAGAACTATGATGGAACCGAAGTATTTAAGGCAAGCCCTGCTGCACAGAGAGAGCACAGACTTGTAAACAGAACAGTGTTTATGGGAGAAGATTGCCCTTTTCTTTGAGTGGGTAAAAAACTGCAAGAAATCATATCCCGACCAGCAAAGTACCTTACAGATTATTCATATTTTTACTAACAATTTTCCATAAGATCCACAAGTCTTTAAGGTGCTTAAAGTTGCATACTTTAAAAGAGGTTGCTGGGATCGTTAATATAAAGAAAACCATAGTGAACTGGATTTGAAGGCTAAACAGACTTCAGTCTTAGTGGTTTCTAATCCTGCCCAACGTATAGCTTGATGAAGAAAATTAGGTATCGAGTACACTGTTACACATTTTGTTAATCAAGAATCTAGAAGGGATTTGGGCTGCTGTCAGCCTCAGGGAGCCCAGCTGCTTAAAAATCCTTTCCCCTTTTCAACATTCAGCACATTCTCCACCCCAGACCTCTCCCTCACACATTTGTTTGCCTTGAAAATGTTTTCCGTGAACGCCCTTATTGTGAACTGTCCAACCTAGGAACGACTCGAGATCTCAGGCTCTGTTTTCATTAGCTGCTCTGTATGTGTGTGTGAAACACACACACGTGTGTGTTGTTTCTTCCCTGGGCTGGATGTGTCTCCAAACCCTTGGGAAACTTCCAGGAGCAGCAACACCGCTCCCTCAAACCAACATTTTAACTGCTCTCTACTGTCCCACTATGTGCCAATACAGGGCAGCACATATAGAATTAATCATGGATCTTCAAGAAAGCCTCACGTGCTTTGGTGAGGTTGCTTTGCATCAAAATTGATCTTTCAGATCAAAACTGCAATAACCAGGTAGGCTGTTGCAATGCATTTGTAGCATTTCTGGCTTCTATTTAATAGCATTTAGGACAGTGCATTTGCTTCAAACAGAGGTTTAAGAGAGCCCACCTAGGCTCGCTTCAACATCAAGTTGTTAAAAACATGGAACGACTTCATCCCTAGAATTAAACACATTCAAAGAGCTGTTAGCACTTTTACTTGCAAGAAAACCCGTAGTGCTGCAGTACGCTTTAGTACACACAGCAGAACTGATTTCTGCAGCAGCTTTTGAAGCTGTGAGGTGCAGCATTAGCTATTCACTGCTGCCCTGTGTTTGGTTCCAGAACGGAGATGGCACCATTGACTTCCGGGAGTACGTGATCGGTCTGTCTATCCTTTGTAACCCCGCCAACACAGAGGAGACTATTCAGATGGCATTTAAGGTAAGCTCCATTTAGTATAAAACTACTAACCTGACAGATCAAGGCTGACTGTAAATCTGTTAGCTTTCAGATCATAAGTTTAGAGCATCACTCTGCTATGCAAGTGTGAGTAATGCTCTTAAACCAATTGACATTTCGAGTGTGCAGGGGAGGGGAGCAGCGCAGGCATCTGCACTGACAGGGTTTCACACGCCACGTGAAGGCACTAATGAACACGTAACCCGGCAGGCCGGCCCCAAGGGGGATTCAGCGGCACTTGCAGTGTTTCCTCTCGGGCTGCAGGGGTGCAGTGGGGGAGCAGAGAAGGGAGCACCATCCCCTGCTCGCAGCGCCCCGCGCAGTCACCTTGGTTTTCAGCAAAGCAGAGTGAGCGCACAGCAAAGCAGGGTGAGCGCCGAGAGCAGCCTCTCAAGAGAGGTGAATCCAGAACGGGGCTGCCGCCGAGACTCTCCCTGGGGCTGTCCTGGGAGCCAGAGGGGCAGGAAGCGGCTGCCCCTTCCCTATGCCGTGGCCAAGGGGCAGCCTGGGACAAGCTGGCCAGGGTGAAGCCCTGAGCAGGAAGATGCCCCCCAAGTTTAACTTGGCTTCTTTTTTTCAGTGGATCTTTGACACAGATTCAGCTGTTTACCTGCTACTACCTTTCTATGCATTCCTTGAACAGGCTAATAAGATATGGATCGTGTTCATTTTGAATTGGATCCTTTTCAATACTGCTGCTCATTCAGGAAGTACCAGTATTTTTATGTGAATGCACTGTATCTCCCGGCTGCTTTACAGATAAGTGCTACAGCTATTCAGACAAATAGCTGGAAAGCTGATCTGTGTTTCCCGGGGATGGTTTATCACTGCAGAGACTAGGAGGCAGCAAGCCCAGCAGCCCTCTCTGCTGTCTCACTGCTGCTTTCTGCACTACACCCCTCAGCATCTCAGCAGTTCATCTCGACAGAATTGAACTGGTTCTGAAACAGGCCATGTGTCACCAGCCCCAGCGGGCAATGACTGGTGCAGCTGGTGAAAGCTGATGTTCCTCTGCAAACACAACTAGGGAGTTTCTGCTACTTGGTAGAGCCTGAGTCTGCTTAGAGCTGCATAAGCCTGTGGACTTCATTTCATGAAGAGTTCATGTGATTTCCAAAAGCTTTGATGTATACTTTTCATAGTACAGAATATCCTGATGCCAATTATATCACATAAAAAACTGTCAGACTTAATTCCAGAGAAAATCCATAACATCTTTTACCAAAAAAGGTAGCTAAAATGGCACCAATCTCTTCAAATCCCAGTTGTTGTTTGCAAATCCCCTTTTGAACAGCAGAAACCTATTGGGGGTGGCCAGTTTGCACAGGTTCACAAGCAAACTGATATTACCATGTTGCTACACACATATCTTTTCCAGCTCTTTGACATGGACGACGATGGCACCATAACAGAAGAGGAATTTGCTTGTATCATTCAGTCCGCTCTAGGGGTGCCAGAGCTTGATGTTTCTCAACTCTTCAAAGAAATAGATGCAGATGAAACTGGGAAGCTCTCCTATGGTAAGTTACGTCCCACTGTAACCCACAACACTGGTAGCTCTCAACATCCACGGTTTCCTACCTCTTTTCTCCCTGTAAACGTCCCGTACCCTGTGGCTGGAGAAAACTCAAAGCAGACCCAGACACTTGTGTCATCTGCCCAAGATACTTCAGAAGAAAGTACCTGGATATGGGCTTCATTAAAAAGCAGCCCCAACCCTTTCTTTGATTCTATTGTTGCATAATAATATCTACAGTTTTTTTATGCTTTTAGATGAGTTTAAGGACTTTGCACTCAAGCACCCAGAGTATGCCAAGCTGTTTACCACATACCTAGAGCTACAGAGATACCAGCTAAGTATGTCAGAGGAGGATGACTTTCAGGCACCAGAAGCCGAAGACACTCCTGTTCGGAAGAGCACAGGCCCAGGCTCAGAAACAACACCAATGGCCAGAAATAAAGTCCACCCTGAAGGCAATGAAGACGACAACTCTAGTACCTCGGACAAAAAGGATGACTGAGAACGGGCAAATAATTCAGTTCTTGAGCTCTACAGGAATGTCTTGGCCCAGCTATTCATAAGCACAATTCATAAGCACAATTAAGCACGTGTGCATAAGCACAATTAAGGTTGCAATTCAAAAAGTGATTTATTTTTTTTGCTTTCCTCTGGGGCTGAAGAGGAATTATTCCTGTATTAATCCAAGGGAAAAAGCACTGTAACTACTCTGTCGCTGATATCAGCATGGCATAACTGGGAATGTTGCTCGGTGTCCTCCACTTCCTGCTTTCAGGAAGGTACCGGCTGTGGTAGGAGCGGGGACAGGCTTCAGCACTCAAGTCATGTCTCAGAGTTGAGGAGCTCCTTGGGTAAAAACAAGGTGGGATTTTTGATGCTACTTAATTCCTTTCAAGTCCCACATGTATTAAGGGAAGTGTGCTGTAATTTGGAAATATTGTGAGTCTTTTGGAAGCTTTGAGAGACAGAAATGAGTTTACATGAAGCTGAGAGTCGAAGCGGGTCTCTTCTCTAGCTGTCCAAGCATTTCCCTTAACTGCTTGCAAATTAAGGCGGCTTCTGAGCAGGACATGCTTCTTCACTGATGCTAACAGAAACAACTTTAGGCTCAAAGGACAGGTAAATATGGAAATGACTCTATTTATCAACAAAACCTAACTGGAATTCCAACATAGATCACAGTTTCTACTGGAAAGTTCAGACATTAAGACTCAAGAATTAATGCAGCCTTTCACAATAAATAGAACATTGATTACAGTAATAACTCTTTAGGATCATGTTAACAGTAGCATTCAGCAGATTTCTGTTCTAGCAGTTACCAGAGGACTGTGACCTTGCTGAAAACTTAAAAATTCTATATGCTGTCAGGCCACAGCCCTGCTAGATGGGGTCTCCTCTAAAATGGCCTCCCAGAAAGCCTATTTGCAGCACGGTGCCATTGCTCAATGTCTTCTTAGGGTCTGACTCAAAAAAGCTCATTTTTGAGTGTGTTTTGCCTTGGGCCTCTTCAGGGCACCGGATATTCACCTTTACCTTCTCTGTCCATCATCTGAACGCACTTTAAATATTAGCTATTTATGCAAACAACTCCCCATATAAAGACTTGGGAGGGGTATGATGACAGGATATTTTCAAGTTAGAATTGAGATGAGCCAAGTCCAAAATGTCTGGTCCCAGAAAGAACCGATTTGCAGTTGGTTTTCACATGAGACTCTGCCTTTGAATTCCTGCACTGTCTGGTCGCGAGCGTGTTGCCATGTTTAATATATCTGGTGTTTATAGTTGTGCCTATCCTGACGTTTCATGGGCTTAAAATAAACATATATTTTTTCAAAACTTACCAGAACAGCGTAGTCTACTTAGTGCAGCGGGAATGGTGCTCTGTATGTGAAGGTGCCGGGGAGGTGTCCAGGAAACCACCCTTTGCACCACATGCATAAACGTGCCGCAACTCGGGACAGGTACCAGGGCTGCTCTCCGTGAGGAGGGTCAAGAAGCAGGCCCTTCCCACCCTCAGCACTAAGGAGTTATTCCTGTTCACTACCTCCAGGGCAAGAGGGGTTATGATTCAAGACGTTTTGCACATATCTGAAGAGAGGATTTCTGTTCCCCAATGGAAAATGAGGCATCATCATTTACAGGCAAAATGAGCAACAACCACAGATGAGAAGCAGTTGTGGCTTTTTGCAATGGAAACATTAGGAGAGGGATTTCTCTCCCTTTGGAAAATGAGAAGCCAGGGTTACTCCACCTTTGCTATACAGTTAGGTGAAATACATGTTAACTCCTAGGCAAGGCCTTGTTAACCAAAGCCCCTGGCAATAACCTTTCATAAAAAGGCCCCTGCTCCAACCAGGTAAAATAAAGACAGGTAGACAAAGCTGACGAGGACACCTGGTCAGGTCTTTAAGGGCCGAAAGTTTATTTCAGCCTCAACCCTGGTGAATCCAAGAGCGCTCTGCAGGGCAGCAGGCAGAAACCTGCAAGTCACACGAGGGGGCAAAACCAAGCAATTAAAGCAAGAAAGTGCTCGCACATGTGCTCTACACATCCTAATAGTATTAAGCGAGAAAGGCCACAAACGGGCTCGGTATGTCGCAGTGACTCAACTATGCTCTGAAGAGAAATCAGCTAAACGTTAAGAGACACTAACTCAATATACACACGTCTGCTCGATGTGCGGGAAAGGAATACATTAATTTCTAGGCATCATTGCGCCTCGGGGAGCTTTTAAAGAGAGCAAACTAAAAGCAGTCTGCAATAACGGGCATTACATTAAGAGGCTGAGCAGGAACTAAACAGGAGGGGAAGGTTAAAAATACCAAGCAGAAAACAAGTCTGAAGGAGCACCGAGGGCTGACACCTTCCCCCTGCTCCGAGCATCGCCTCCCTGCCCGGCCCTTGGCAGCGCAGGTCCCTAAACCCAGGGGCTGCTAAGGACAGGTCAATCCATAGAGCCTCCACCGGCCTGGGGCCATTGGTGTGTTGTGTCCCTCCTGGGAGCTTCAGCAGAGCTCAAGACAAGGGCCCAAGAATGGCCACGGTGGCCACGGGCTCAGCGCTGCCCAACTGCTCCTGCAGCCTTTGCAGCCTCCCTCTCTCCCACCAAGACACAACTTCCACCACCAAGAGCTTTACCCACCGTGTGGTCAGAGCTAAGAAACCGAGGTTAAAAACACCAAATATATTTAAGTGGGAGGGATCTGGAGGCACTCGTGCTGCATTCGGGCAACCACTTTCACTGGTCTGCACCGAGCTCAAACTTGTCGAGGCTGTATGGGATTTTAGCGACATTTTATTAATTAATTTTAAATCTTTACTCAATGAAATAACATTTATTAGCCTGACTAGCAGTAGGCAGGCGTTTGCCAGTAGTGCTTAAGTTGGCAGACTCTCTGTTACTATACATAGCCAGGGAGGCAGAAAGTAAACATCTTATAGGATTAGCAGCTATGTTCATAGCTGAGATGAAATTTGGACATTTCATTAGTATAAGATTGATTCTGACATTTCATAAAGCCAAACTGCAAACAAAAAATGTGTCTGATATAAATACAGTATGCAGCACTTATTCAGATAAAGTTCAAGCGGCGCGGTAGGTTTAGTGCCATGACGAAGGAAATGCAGGAGGGTCACGTAAGGACCCAACTTCAGCTAAGCACCTAGGTGGGAGCTTAATCCTGTGAGCTGCAGTCTGATGCTTCTTGCTCATTAACAGCACCTAATGATATTGACAATTAGAAAACAAAAAAAAAAGCCAAGCAAGTTATTGTTAATGGTGTTAATGGTGTCACACCAGCACCACAGAAAACAATATCACAGTTGTTCCAGTTATATCACAGTTTTTATTTATTTTTCCATCCTCTCAGTTGAAGATATCCCGTAGTCACCACAGCTAAACTTTTGATAACTTTTGGTGACTTCTGAAATGCATGAAAATGCTGCAAGAAGTATTTTGTTACCAGAGCGGGACCCTAAGCACCGCTTATTTAACCTCCAGACATTCCCCGCCCGGGAAAAGGCTCAAGGATGATAAATGCTCCTTCTCTTTTCTGCTCTTCAGCAAGATCCAGATCTTCTTCTCAAGGACTGCAATCCAATCAGCCTCCTCTCTCTCTGGTTCTACAGCTGCTCGTTCCTGCCCAACTGCAAAATCTTAGATTTTTCCTTGGCAAATTTAAATAATTAGTCTATGAAGAACATTTTGATCAACTCCAATTATTGTTAAAAAGAGCATTCTTCTAAAAAGAATAATAATTGCTTTGCTTTTGTTAAGGGCACTATCTTCCTAAATCTTTACTAAGCATCTAAGAGTGAAGCAGAAGCAAAGCACTACAAATTAGAAAGACATGATGAAAGCTTCAAGGCTATAATTGTTCAAAAGGAATAATTTCCTTTTCAAAGGTAAACATTAGCCTTGCAGACAAAGATAAGGCCAAGAATACAATTAGATACGTAAGTCTGGGCTTCTGCTCCTATCTCCCGATATCAAAGATTGCAGAAAAACTCAAAATGTTTTCTTAAAATGTATAAAAAGAAATGAACAGGAAAAAGTGTAGGAGACTAGCAGGAGTCAAACCAGAGCTGCCGACAGCTTTTGGGAAAGCCGCTTTCCCGGGCCGGAAATCTTTTTGAAACAGGAGATAACCAGCCACGAACCAGCAGCTATTCAAAGCACAAAGAGCTTCAACATTTTGAGTTCATACATTGGTCTTTTGAAGGCAAACATGCCAACCTCCATCGGGTTACTTAATTACACTTCCAAGACAACCGGACTCATAGAAGTGAAGTACTTTTGGTTAATATTCAGAAAGGAGAGAAATAGTAGCATGTTCACCCTTGCTGCCTCAACACAGGGTTGCACTTCTACTGACTCAAGTCTAAACTCATCCTAAAATAGACTGTCAAGTACATACAAGTAAGAGCCATCGCTCCTACTTTGCTGTGGCCATTTCTCATGTCACAAGTCTATGATTTTTACAGCACAGCCTTCTTTTTTAGTAGCAAACAGACCCTGAGGACCAAAGAGACCCACTCTTCATGACCATGACTAGCAAGGGCAGGATGAGGGGAGAGATTTTTACTGAAAATCTTCTATACATTTGATCAAACCCTCTGTTTCTGTTTGTTTTATTACAGTGAGACTTAGCAGCTCCAGCAGATGAAACAGCCCTTGCACGAAGCACTATATAAAACATAAGCAGAATTTCTGCCTTTCCTGAACATTTTACAGCTTATAAATAGACAGGGTCAAAGGGAAGAGACAGGCAAGTTCAATGCCTTGCCGCTACCCCTGCACAAGACGGTACTGACAGAGCTGAGATGAAAATCCAAGCGCTCTGCTGCTTGGTTCACCAATTCCCTGGGGAGCTCATGGTCTCCCAAACCACTGGTCAATTTTGAAATTCCTGCGTTAACAGTGCCACTCTTTGGGGGTTTTTTTGTTTGTTTGTTTGTTTTCAAATGTGAGGAGGCGAATTCAGCATAAGATCACGACAAGGGCAGATTAAACAGGTTTGATCATTTATGGCAAGATAGCGCATTTGTTGACTCTTTTAGCACTTGTTCCCACACTGAAACTCTTGTGCTTCCTACCAGTGACTCTCCCCAACTCTCTTGTTCTCCCTAGGCACTTTCAGTGATACCAGACACCATCCTTTCCACCATAACAGTATTATTTTAGTGATAGAATCAAGTGTTCAAGCATGTAAGAAAGATTCCCGTCTCTGTAGAGCTACGTAGAGGTTCATGGGTTCACAAGGCCTGACCTTCTGGTGGAGTCTGCCAGTCTCAATTTACTCTTCTTCCAGCCTAATGTGAATAATTTCACAGCAGACAAAAAGCCCTCCCCTCCGCCCTATCTCCTACCATCTTCCCAAGTGGAGTCAATCTAGTGTAACATCAAAGCGCTCGTCTCCAAGCCTTTGTTTTATGGCTCTGCTAATATATTTCCTGTCCGTGATGCAGAAGACGCTGCTGATAGAAATATGTCAACAGGAAAACAAACAGGCAGCATTTGACATGCATTAGGCCCAGCCTGGGTGGATAAATAAATCATAGATCAAGTATTAATGAGGGGGAAAGCAGTGTTTATTTCTGGCGGGGTCATTACGCACACATCTCCTGTGCCGCGCGGCGACAAGCGCACCCTGATACAAGGAGAGTCTCCTCTCCTTAGGAAGTTCCTCAGTCACTTGGGAAAACACCATATTGGGATTTTTTTTTGATTTCACAAAATAAAATGAAGCCAGCTACAAATATCCATCAGAGAGATCCCAGTGCAAGGCACGCACTGTGAAACAAAAAACAAGGCCATGCCAGGCTGCACAGAGAGCTTCTCTGGATTCCTCCCTCCTCCTTCACCAGCCAGGACATGGGCAGTGGCCTGCATCCACTTTATTTTCATTATTACTTGTATTACACCAAGGAGACTGGCTCTATGAGACAGACAAGCCCCACACACCAGTCCAGTCTGGCCTACACCAGGCAAATGAAGAGCACAACCTAAGTACACCGAGCCGGGCTAGGTAGGCGAAGGAATAACTAAGGTGTATGCGAATGTTGCCAGAGACACAGGTAGCACGTTACATGTCACGACACACTACGTTGTCTGAAGTAACTGACTCCCTGCCAAGTCTCTCTTACCAAAGCCTTTCCCCACAGAGCAAGGCGAACACCGGGGACGCTCCTTCAGAGGCCGATCTGCAGCTCTGGCCCTAGAACTCGGCCGCCTCCAAACCAGGCTGCACGGAGCACTTGGAAATTATCAGCTGAATCCCATCAGAAGAAGGAAGCCTGCCAGAGAGTCTGAAAGACCTAGAATTGACCAAAGTCTAGAGAAGATAAGAATATGGAAGCAAAATTGAGTTTTCTGCATCTGTGTTCTCTGAGGAGTGGTCTGGTGAAGAACTCTTCTTTCTCAGGCTGTGAATGAGAGGATCTGTCTCAAATCAGAGGTGGCAGGACATGGCCAACAGCAGCTACTGACCACTGAGTTGTACCAAATTGTAGGAACATATCCAGGGAACAGAGGCCTTCCCACGAGAAGTGGCTGCAGGGAGCTGAGCTTAAAGAAGATAGCGGATACTCCCTGAGTTAAAGGAATGTGAACAGTAGTCCTTGAACAGCAGGCATGAGAAAGTTGGGCGAGACAGAACCTTGATTAAGCTTGTCAGTAAGAAAGAAGGACTGGTGCACAGACCTATGGTGTGAATACACGCCGTTATCCACGACCAACTGAATGCGGTAGAAATGCATGGATAGTAGCCTGTGACCAATCGTAGCTGTACGCGTGTAGAGAGCTTGCTTCTGCTTGTGTATATAAGTATGCTATTCGGGCTAAATAAAGGATTCACGGATCAGGAGCTAATTCGCATGGAGTCTGCGTCTGTGATCCCCTCCCGATTCCTTGGGCCGGCAAGAAGTTTCCAACACCAAATGGGCAACAGTTATAGCAGCTGGCAGGCTCAGGCAGAGAAATGATCCCCTGAGAGGCCCTGTGGGCTGGTATTTCATGTAGATCCATCGAACATCTCACATCAGCATGCATTTAAAAGGTCCCAAACACAACTTGGACAAAAGTCTAAAGCAGTATGAGCCTTACCCTCAGCCATACCAAAAGCGCTTTCTTGGCCTCACTTAATGTTTAATTGGGTTATTTAAATCGAATTGCAAGCTATTCTACAAAACTCCAGGAATCACCGCCGCATTCCACTCCTACATGTCACGAAGGTCTGAGATTCATCTCCAGTTCCAAAACCACTCCTGCTTCTGCAGGAGCAGAAGCCGCCGAGGCTCCAAGCTCCCTCCTTGGACAACTTGCCCACAACTGTCTTGCTGCACCTGGTTCATTTATGCACTGCATTATAGAGACAGTTTAGAAACACTGTATTACTGAAGCCACATAAAGGGCAAATGAGTGGTCACACAAAGGAATTGGTGATTGCCTTGCACTGAAGTTATTGAAGTGACCAGATCCACACAGCACAAAGAAACTGCAGTAGCCACACACCTCTAGCTACACGAACGTCCTATTAGAGAGTTCCCAACTCACCCACAACAGAAGAGCTCTGAGCAGCTCAGGAAAAGGAAAGTAAAACAACAAAATACTCTTTTCACTCTTTTTCAAATACCTCCTTTTACATAACTCAGGAAGGGAAATGCCTAGCCCCAAGCTGGAGAAGTGGTTATCCCTTTACAATGGGATTAGTGAGGCAATAACAGATGGAGTACAGGTCTCTCACACCTGCCAACTATTATTTACATATCATTTTCCTGAAAATGTTTGATTTTGCAACGTGCAAGGAGGAAATGGCTCCAGTTAATACTGCTACTATGACTTTTATGGTGTTCCTAAGAAGCCTTATGAAGGGCATCTCAAACAGAGCAAACACTTTTCCCTGCTCCGAGTCTCAAGGAGATTATGGAGCCGAACACAGAAACATATGGCCTTACATGCAGCTCATCGGGACTGAGTCACTCGTAATCATGCTGCTGTTATTCCCCACGTCACTCCTGCTGTGAGCGCAATAGGTGCTGTGATGAGCACTTCAACCCATCTCTTTAAAAAACGGTAACTCCCACACTATGCTTAGATGAAAAACGTTATTTTGCTCCTATTCAGATCAGACCTAGCAACAGGTCTAATGGCATCCTCAGATGGCATCTTCCAAACTGACAAAATAAAAAATAAATTAGTGACATTCAGTTGTGAACCATCTGCCTACCTTCTCCGCTCACTATGCTCTCCATGATACAGAACACCGATGCAGCAAAACTGAATCTGTTTAACCTGGTGATGCTTTCTAATTAAGAAGAACGGAAAAGGAACGACCACGGCAACTTTATTTTAGATACAGGCTTTGCTGTATCTAAAGACAGGACTGCAAGGCAGCAGCTCCTCTCGTCCAGCACTACTATACTAATGCAGACTGGTCACTCGCCAAATATCCAAGCGGTAGAACACATGGAGGCTTCTCTTACTGGAGCTCTTGATAGCTTAGGTCCTTAGCTGTGACGTGAAACATCAAAGCAGAATATTCTTTGGGATTAGAGATTTGCTGCTGATCAGGTACATGTCACACAGGCATAAACCCATGCACCAGATGTGTCACCAAGCTCATTCCCAGCACAATGCAAGGAAGGGGGTATTCCCAGTAGGAGCCACCACTGCAGTTCTAACAAGTTCAGCCAATTTGGGGGCAGATGCAAAGAACTTCTGCAAACAGAGCTAATGAAGGAGTGAGTGCCAGGGGAGGCGAGCATGGGGCTGCGGCTGGAGACATGGCTGGCACAAGGAAGCGGCTTTGTTTATGCGGCACATTGTGGCTTTGCGGCGTTTTACCCCCCAGCTTTCCTCCGGCAGGAAATACAACATTAAACAAGGAAGATGCCTCTATCAGTCCTTCTAAGGCACCTCAGCAAGGATATTTTCAGGCTCTTCTATCAGAGGATTATTTGGTATTTTTAATTATGAACTCTCCAGAGCTGCCAATTTCCGATTCAGAGCCAAATTCCTTCCAAAATGTTGAGATTTGCACTTGAGCCTGTTACATATTGTTACCTGTTATTTTTAAACTTAGGTTCCCCACAGCTTGGCCTGACTTTTCATCATACAGTTCACAGAGCCTAGAGCAATATGGCACCGGGACCCACCGAAACACAAGTAGGCATTTACTCAGTGCAAAGATTTGACCCTTTAATGTACAGTTTGGGAAATAACGCTAAGGGGCACATCTGCCAGGAAACAGGCCCCAGAAAACAGATAATTACACTGAAGGACCATGACTGAGCCTAGCTAAAGAAGCATCAAACCTGTGTTAGTGGCTCCTAAAAGTGAAAACCACTGAATTAGGGTGACCTCAGAAATGTCCAACCGTCTGCAGACCACAGCGCGGCACATCCAGCCCCTGTCCCGCTCCTCCGGAAAGGCGACCACACTGTGCCGCTGCTCAGAGCCCTCTTCTCTCCTCCCCGGCGCTGCGGGGACTATGGAACCAGCTTCTGGTAGTTGTCTGAATTCCGGCGTGCTCCCTGGGCAGGGTATTTCTGCAGGGCCCAGCAGCAGTGATGGAGCAGGACATGGTGGGAAGGGCTCGACTCCCCTCACTCCCCCTTCTCCACCTGTGCCTGTGGCAGGAGAACAAAAAACAGCTCAAAAGGCTCCGTGCTTGGTGCATACCCCTGAACGCTGACAGGCTTGAGCTTCCCTCTCTCAAAGAGTTTCAAAATTACACTAAAAATCCTCCTAAAATCATGTTTCTTTGCTTCAAAAAATCAGAAAACGCATTTATTTTTACTACCATACTGCTTCTATGCCCTTTTGGTTCATCTTTTCAGCTCAAGGGCTTGAAATTTATCTTCTAGTTGCTGAATGGGCCTTGGCTTTCTAAGAGTCCTGTGAATTCAGAATGTGTGACTTCAACAAAATACTGCAAATTGCATGAGGTCTGGGCAACGCAGCAGCCCCAGGGCCACCGGTGCCAGGAGGATCCAGCTGTGCCAGGTGCCACCCCCACGTCGGCGCCGTCACCAGCAGATGGAGCTTCAGGGCAGTCAAAGCAGGGACTTCTCTCTCTTCCTGGCACTGCTGGTACTTGGAGGTTTCCCTCTGCACAGGCTGGGAGCAGAAGCCGATTCCCGTAATTGCCATCACCCAACATCATAACCCACCCTGGCACCTCTGCTCTGCTCACGGTACAAGTACGAAACCCCCTCGGCTCCAGCTGCAAAGGTAAAAACAAGGACTTGGATGTTCAAGTGAGTTGCACACTCTACTGTCCCCTGCTTCCCCAGCTGCTTCCATCCCGGTTAGACCCAAGCAGCCCAGCTTGGTTGAGGTTGCTCTCACTGAGTAAAGTTTGGCTCTGCTTTGATGAAGAGCAGAAATAGCTACAAAAACACCAGGTTCACCCAAGTCCCGCTGCGGCGCTGCTCTGTTTATAGCACCACGGTGCTGGGGAGCTCCAGAGGGAATTGACTGTATCCTACGCTACCAGGAAGGCATTTGGCCTTTCCCACTGCTTTTCACATACGCACAAGGATACTGCTCTCTTACAGCCCCAGAACAGCCCTCATCTAATGCCCAAGGCTCCACTGAAACGTAGAGATGCAAAGAGATATATAAACTGGGGAAGGGCTATGGTTTTCGGGTGCCTAATGATTTGGGATGCCCAAGTTAACCCAGAACAGACTATTTTCTTTCCATAAAGAGTTTTTAGCAAACCCTGAGCAAGTGTCAGAGCATTCAGAACCTAAAAGTCCACTTGTTTTACCTAGTCTTGCTTTTCTGTCAGCTCCACCTTCCTTCAATTCAGCTCTTACTTCTAACCTTTCAGCTTATCAGCATTGATTTATTTAATATAAAATAGTGAGGTTACCTTAGATCAATTATACCTTTTTTTCTGTGTAATTTCCAATGCTTAATACATCTGTTACTGCTCAGCCGCAGGGACAACTTGTCCAGCTGGATCCTAAATTATTTCAACCCTTAATTCAATTGTATTTTTGCCACAGCCCAGCCAATGAGCATAATTCTTTTATGGCTAAGAAGCCTCTTTAGAAATAATCCAATAGCCCATATTAAAATATAGGTCACTGTGAAAACTGCCAAGTGCCTGACTTGTCATAACTTGGAGGACAGGCCCTGAGTCTCCTTGGGCGCTGGTGATTCTTACGTTGCTCTGAGGCTTAATTTTAAAACAATCAGCTCAACAAAAACAATTTACTTATAACTGTCCAGACTGGTCAACGTTAGCTGGGAAGCTCACTTGCTACCCGCTGCCACGCTTGGCTAAATGCTCCAAGTGAGGGCAAGGGGAGGTTCCCGAGCCCCGAGCGAGTTCACAGCTCTTCTGGAGAGGCTTTGGGCAGCGAAATGAAGTAAAACCTGTTGCAGACTATTCTTGATGGGACTACGTGAAAATAGAGGCAAGATAAATATATAAACTGAGAGAAGGCAGAATACATACAGGAGTTTTTAAACATGGAGAAAAAAATATTTTTGGCTCTTCAGCTAATGCCAGTGAGATATGGGACCTTTTGAATGTTTATATTTATAAAAATTCACTTTGTTTTTAAAAGAAAGAATTGACGATAGTCTCTTCCAAAACACTGAACTAGACCAATTCTTTCTCTCTTTTTAAAACAATCTTCTATTAGCTAGCCGTTTCTTTCTCATAGAGATAGAACCACATCAAAAGTGGCCCTAGGGCCACTGGCAGACCTGGACTTTTAAACCAGATTTGACTCCCTTTCCCTCCAGCCACCCCTTTGGAAGCTGCCGTGAGCCTGACCTTCTCCCATGTAGGTACAGCGCTTCACACAGCACAGCCTGGAGCGGGACAGGCCACAGGGAAGAGCGGGGCAGCAGCAGCAGCTCTTTTGCCTTTGGAAAGTGCTCAGCCCTGTTATGGCCTTCAGCTGTAGGTGCAGATGTATCCTCGAACACACAAGGCTGTGTAAAGATTGGCCTTAAATGAATTCAGTAATCAACATGGTACACCATAAATAGAGCATCAGAAGCTGTTGTGAAGATGACTGTTTCTACTCAGGCAAGTTATCAGTGCCTGTTTCTCAGTCTTCTTTGCAGCCTGCGCAACCGGACAGGTTTTAGGTGCTGCACAGGCAGCGCTATTGGTGACAGACTGGCACCGAAAGGGCAGGTCTGCCTGGTTAGCGAGGCCGGACTGCTGCTGCTTTCCTGCTCAGGGTTTTTAACGGGAGGAACACACTGTCCAGCACCTTGCCATCGGGAATGCACTGGGAAAAATTAGATTTGAGGGTCATCCAAAATTCAGAGAGCTCTCATACGCTAAACTTGGAGTCATCTCTCAGCACTGCTCTGGACATTATGCAAGGTCTCCTTTTCCGTGTTTGCAGACAATGGAAATTATGAAGTATTTCACTATGAAGTATCACTATTATGAAGTATCTCACTATCTCAATATTATGAAGCCTTGATTTAGGGAGATAAGCGTAACCCCTAACTGGTCCCACAGTTCTCAGGCAACAAGTTCAAACACTTTCCATGAATTCCCTTCACAGACCACGGAAGACCACTACAGGCAACACAAGCTTCTCAAAGCTAGATAAACTACTATCTTATTCTGATAACTGCCTTTTATAAAAACAAGGAAATGCAGCAGATCCAATCTATCTTGACTTCAGAAAAGCAGCTGCTACACTGACACCAGTAATTGTGAGTTTGAGCAGAGAAGAGGAGATAAATAGAAGAATTGTTAAGACAGGGGAGGAACTGGCTAGAGAGCATGTAATACTGTGTTGTGAAGTAGGGATAATTACAGGCTTGGAATGAGGATACTAGCCCTAAGAGATCTGTTATTGGGAATGGTCTTATTAAATATTTGCATTCATTATATGCACATAAAGAGTTTATGTTTGCTAATGAAATTTAGAGATGAAGTTGGGAGGCAGTATCAAATCAGAAAAAAAAATGAGACTCACGGGAAAAAGCATGTTCTAGAATCCTCAGCTAAAGGACAAATATTTAATACAGGTATGAAAAAGCCCACTGGAATCCCAGGTTTATCAGCCTTGACTAAGGTGGAGTACTACAACTTCCTTACATGTTTCTAAGACTTCATTTGAAATAGAGGTGATCTTTATATTCCAGAAGGGCTGGTCCCACCTGCTAAGGGTGCCTTGCCACGGCACATGTACCCCAAGGCACACTGCAGGCTCTGGCTATAGCAGATCCTAGGTTAAAGCAGCTTGCGTTGCTCTTAAACAGGCTCATAACTCAATAGTCACTCCAGACTCTTCGCCTGAACCTTGGCTTCCTTGTGCACATGGAATGACCCAACTGCTTGCAGAGCTTTTGTAAAGCTTCTTTTCAGCCTGAAGGCACTTTGTCACATGACACACTGATTGCCAAACTGTAGGGTTAGACCAAAAGGAACGGGTAGATGAGACTGACTCCTTCAGGGTTGGGAGCCACAGCCTACCCGCAGTACAGGACAAACCTTGAAAATATGAAGCAGATGCTGTATTTGGAATCACATGCTGATTTTAGGGATATTGTTGAGACAAACTGCCCAAACCTTCAAAACAGTCCAGAGCACCGGAGCTGACCTAACTATCATTGAAAGGTATCCAATAGAGCCTACAACATGACAGCCTTCACTTGCTAACCTAGAAAGATGGGCCCCCTGCCAGTGCCATGTTCCTATCACCAGGAAATTGTTTTACTATTGATTCAGTAAGAGAGTTGCTGTCAACTTGGTTCCCAGCTCCTACAGCAGCTGCCCATTGCCTGAGCTGCCTTTATCGAAGCGCCACCAAACCTGTCTTCATTTGAAGGTAGGTGCTTCATCTGAAAGATGTTCGGGCTTTCAGTGCTGCCGAGCCTCGAGGCCAGAGTGAGCTCAGAGTCACCGTGGACAAATCAGGGCTGGAAATTACAGAGCTGGTGTGTAGATCTCTTGTCCTTTTTTAACCTTCTCATTATACACTGGATTGTAACTAAAAAAGAGTGCAATACCCTGGATCTACAGGGCCAGAGTCCTGCTGTCACCAGCCACTTCATCACACACCCTGCTCATACAGCAGCTCAACCCCATTCTAATAACCAGGTTTTCAGCTCCTGCTGTACTCACTGCTCTGATAGTTTAAGCTCTTTTTCTCCCTTCCCAGCTAAACTTATCACATCTTTTTGTCCTTTGGTTTAAAGTTTTCTTCCTCAGCGACCTCAGTCTACCTATAAAGCAACCAGACTCCTCTGAGCCCCTGTTTTACCGGCTCAGCCACCAAGCTCTTTCACCAAACTCATCAGACCCCATGTGGAGGCAAGGCCCTTTCAGAGGCACCGGGGGAAAGAGCCGGTTCTCACATGAGCGCCATTCGCTGCTGCTCCTTCCCAGCCATCCCACGAGATGGGGACACCCAACTCGTCCCCTCCCAGCACCCTGCCATCCTGCCCAGCTCCACAGAGCTTTCTGAACACAATATTCCCTTCCCCGCCTTCGACTCAAACCACTGTCAGGCTCTATTAAGCATAACAGGATCCAGACAGATTCAAGATTAAGCAACTTTTTTTTCCAAATCCAATTGAGGACTTTCTTACCTTGAGGGTGCAGCAGATATTACATTAACCAGATTGCGCACACTTTCCATGCAACAGCTCAAGAACTAAAGGCGCATGTATATACCTTTATAATATACATATGCACAGTGATCTAATTCTCCTTGGGAATAAGCAGGGACTTCCTAAATCCCTCCCAGCCCAGACACCACAGTCGAGCTCAGCTAAGTGAGACCCTTGTGGGAAAAAGGATGTCCCTCAGCAAGGCCGTGTTTTTCCAGGAGTGATGGGCCAGTGGTCCTGTCTCGCAAAGGAAGGCTGTGCAGATTATTAAGAGACTAACAGTCACACGGAGACGGGGGAAGCAGGTTAAAAAGCTCCTTGCTGGCTAAGCTATGGCTCTGGCCAGAGAGTTTGCACTCCCAGCGCGGTGGCACCGTGCAGTGCCCTCACCCACCCCTGCCCTAGCGCCCGGGCTCGGGACAGAGGTGCCCCCCGTGCCACAAAATGAGTTCCAGCAAGGCTTGAGGTGCTGAGGCTGCCCTGGGGGGGGACACCAGCGTGTGACACTTGCGCTGGCACCACGGCCACATATTCGATGCCTGTGGTCAACACAAAAGGTGGCACGAGGAGCCAGCACTTGTGGGCAGCGCTGCAGCCATCAGTGCAGATGTGTGAAAAAGGAGGATGTTCAGCACAGGTGAACGCAGAGCACCTACGGGACATCACACAATACGGCGCACGTGAGAACTAGGTGTGAAGTGACCACAGCGATACAGAGAAGGGTTTGTGGGGTGTACTCGGAGCAGATGAGGGTGGGAACCTGCACTCCCTGAGAGCACACAAGCACTATGATCTCTGCATACAGCAGCTTAAATGCTGCTTAAGTACTTCTACCAGCTAAGGGCTTTAGGGTACAAGTTACAGCTGAGAAGCCCCAAAAGCTGGGGATGATGCCTTTTTGTAGCAGAGAGAGCTTTTTGCAAAGGCAGGAAAGCCACACGTTTGCCATAGTTGCCTTACTAGCATCCTTGAATCTGTGGCCGAAAAGCAGGGAGGGGACGATGTGAATTCACAAGCTTTAACTCGCTCCGGAGAGGATCCCTCCTCACCCTCTTTGCTGGAAGGAGAACCTGCCCTTCCCTTCTCCTGACACACATTAGCTCCACGTACATTAGCTTCGGAACCCACACGCAGACTGTGACTGCGTGTAGCAGCAGGGCAGTAACTTGTCCCCGGTCCTGCCGGAGCGGCTGGGAACGGCCGCAGCTCCGGGCGCGCGGCTCAGCGGCGCCGGGCAGAAGCGGGGCAGCTCCGCAGCGCGGGGGGCGCGGGTGCCTCCTCCGCCCCAGGCTCTCCCGCAGCAGCCCCTGCCCGGCGCGGCGGCACCAAACAGTTAAGGGGCCGCCGGCGGCGCGGGGCGCGCGGCTCCCGCCCGGTCGCCCCTCTCCGCCTCCTCGGCGCGACTCTTATTAGGGCCGCGCGGCGGGGGCGCGCGCTGACACCATGAACCAGCAGCCCGAGCGCAAAGTGTCGGTGGTGGCGCCGCTGGCGGGGCAGGCGCCCGCCAGGAAGGACGTGGAGCTGCTGCTCGTGAAGGAGCACAACGGCGTGCAGTACACGAGCAGCAGCGTGCGGCCGCCCGCGCGCCGCGACCGCGACACCTGGGCCAAGAAGATCGACTTCCTGCTCTCCGTCATCGGCTTCGCCGTGGACCTCGCCAACGTGTGGAGGTTCCCCTACCTGTGCTACAAGAATGGAGGGGGTAAGAGCGCCGCGAGCGCGCGGGGCCCGGCCGCGCCGCAGCGGTCCCGGCTCGCGGCCGGGAGCGGGGGAGGCGGGAGCGGGACGAGGCAGCGGGAAAGTCGCCCCGCGCCCCGGGGCAGGTTCTAGGGGGGCTCCGGGCTGCTGCGTTGCTACACGGGGCGGGTTGAGGGTTATTCCCCCACCCGAGTAGATACAAAACTTGCTCAAAACAAACTCTCTACCCCTGCATCTTTGCACAAGGGAAGCAACAGAAATAACTGCACTCAGTAGCTAGAATCAACTCCAAGAGGCTGGCACAGCCTCCGTAAGCCCGTGACTCCCCCAGCCCGTCTGCCCCGCGCTCCGGTGCAGTGCTGACCGCGCCACGATGCGGTGGCAGCCCCTGCCCGCGGGGCAGGTGCCGGCGGTGCCGGCGCAGCGAGGACAGAGCCCGCCCGGCACATGGCACACGGAGAGCTGTGTGCGCAGGGTGCGGGAGCAGAACCGCGAGAGGAAGGCGGGTGCCGAGAGCTGCCTATGGCTAGAGAGCAACATTGCCTGGTGGTAAAGGCCAATGATTCGCACTTGCACCATGAAATATTTGCTTCCCCCGAAATAAAAAGGAACATAGGGCAGCAAAAGCCCTCTCAGGTAGCACCGAGTTGCACCAAGACTTAGAACCAAGGAGGAAACTGGAAAGGGCTCGGACTGAAACACTTGATCTGATTCTGTATCTCCAAAACTTCCGAGAAGTTTCATGATCTTCCCGCTTGCCGCCCACAGAGGCTGACGGAAGTACTTAGTGCAGAAAAATAAACTCCTCGGATACCTTGGATCACTTTAATCAGATTCCTAACTCCCTCCCTTTGTAATGTGCTGCTAGCTGAGCCAGAGGATGTACCAGGCTGCAGCCCCCTGGCAGTTCGGTTCTGCTTCTTGTGTTCCTTGCCAAGGCAGCTAGAGAAGCACACACCTTCCTGAGCATCATTTAAAGTAGGCACTTACAAACTACAGCAGAGAGAAGCCAACTACCTCCCAGGCTTTTTCACTTTTCAGGGAAAGACTTCCCAAGTCTTTCCCCCATCGCAGTGCAGCCAGGACCTCTCTTAGCAGGGCAAAGGCCCCGTGCTCTGGCTCTGCAGAGCCAATGGCAGGTGTTTGCTGCTCCTGCGAGGACAAACTCTCTCACACGGCCTCTGCCCGGTCACAGGGGACACACAGCAGCAGGAAGCATCTCAGTACCAATTTTGAACACATATATAAGACCACATTCCTTACTGACACTGGAAAAGGTTTATTTTTTCCATGAAATCCATGATACAATAATCCCAGGGCTCAAAAATCCTAAACAGAGGGCTCTTCCTGAGATGTTTTCAGGGAGGACATAGCTAACAGCCAGATGAAGACACATCAGCTTTGGCTAATATGAGGACAAACTAATTTTTGTATCTGGATTGGTTTTAGTTCAGTGATGTTTAATCCTATCTAGATACTGGAGATCAATAGTTTTTTTATAAACCATGGCCACCAGCATTTCAGCTGGTAGCCTTCAATTGTGGCAGAATTTCCAGGTAGACTGAAGCTGAAGGAAACAGAACTATGAGCAGGGACTGGCTAACAGCTCACCTCCACCTCCTCACAAAAAATTCTCTAGAGTATCTTAAAATTTACACCTGTGGACATATATCTCATTTAGTAGGAACCCTTGTTCTCAAAGTACTCAACTGAGTTCTCGGTTCCTCTCTGTGTCCCTGGCTTGCAGGGTCGGGTGCTCAGTGGACACTTTTGCTACAAGAGCCAAGAACAACAAGAAGCAATGGGCACCGAGGGCAAGGGGACGCTGTTGGGTTTCATTGCCACTGTCCCAGTCCTGCAAACACTGATGCTCTTAAACATCTTGTTTCCACACTGCTCCTGCCTGAGGGAACCATGCTAGGAATAGGACAAATTTTGCAACCTCACAGGAAGACGCAGGTTTCATATAACTGCTGGCGTAGGTATCCGTACAGGGGGTGTCATAAAAATAGAGGCACTAACAGACATGAAGCAACATGTGGTTATGTGGTCTTGGTCTCCTTGCTGGGCGGCTGAGCAAGCTCAGGAGACAAAAGCAGGCGGGTTTCTGCTGTTGGAGGGGATCTGCTTTGTATACACTACTAAGGCTTGCTCTTTGAAAAAGGTTTAAAACCCTCATGGGATTACAGTTTGCCTTTTAATATTGATAAGGAGCTCTAGATAAAGGAAAGCACTAAGCAGATTAAACTTGAGTTTCATTGAATCAGTAGAAGAAAAATGCTTCTTCCTTTCCTCCTCCCTAAGTTTTCCTTTATCCCCAAGCCCTCCCCAGCAGTAGCTTGGAGCTAAAGCAGCCTTCAGCAAAGGCAGCCAGATGTGCCCTGCACAGCTGGGCATCTTCACCACAGGGACACCAAACAGGCTGTGAAGAGCAAGTACCTTGCAGTGCCAGGAGCCCTGAGCCATTAAAATACTGTAACACATCTCTTGTTTCCAGCATAGCTTGTGCCATCTCAGCAAACACAAATTCCATTTCTCTTCCGAAGTCTACACTCGAGAAAGTTATACCAGGGCTGTTAAATGTTGTAGTAGAGCATTTAAGGACATGAAAACACACAAAACAGATAATGGTACACCCCCTTATACTTGCAAAGGGTGACCCAGGTGACTTGAGAATTGCTACATCCCTAAAACTGGTCATGATTAAGATGCTCTCCGAATAACTTACTGCTTTTCCATGCTGGTAAGAATAGGTGGTTCTTGATAAAGTGTGGGAACCTGAATACACATCGTATTCCCTCATTCAGAGTTGCATTTAGCAGAAGGCAGACGCATTCACACACACACCCCTCTTACCAGCCAAATCTTGAAGCTACTTTCTTCAACGAGCTTCCTGGTTAAGAACCAGCCTTTTGGGTTAGCCCTTGGGAGTCCACACATACAGAAGTGCCATTTAGCTACGTTATGGAGTTTTACTTGTCGCAGGTGTCACTGCCAAGGGCTGGTTTTACAAACCCTTTTGAAGGGTGTGTAACTTTGGAGACAGCACTAGCAGTATTAACAAAAAACCTATTTGCATTTTAATAAGCTCCCAAGAACAAAAAAGCTAGAGAGTAAAAAGGAGCCAGCAGCATCGAAATGCTGAATGAATAGCCAGAAACATCTGTGTTTTGGGAGTAGCCTGCTGAGAGACCCCAACGGGACTCCTGCCCAAAGACAGATGGCAGAATGTCACCCTCATGTGAACAACTGGGATTTCTGCAAACTTCTGCTATAAAAAATCCTCAAAATCTTTGCTAGAGTTGGGGGGATTCTTGCACACTGGGCTTGTTTTTTCCCCATCTATAACCACTGTGGATTGCACACGTTTGGCTGCTCTTCACAACTCAGAGCCAAGTGCTGCTTGCTGCAGATCAAAGGGCTCTCGCGCAGACCATCCCTGCGAGTTTAAAAGAGCAGGGGATGTCACTGGAGAAATCATTAAGTTCAATCGTTTCTCCTGGCTCCACTGTTCTCACAAGTGCAATATCCTCATAAGAATTCATTTCTGCCAAGAGCTTTCCTTATAAGAGGAAAGAAAAAAATATAAAAGGAAAAAAGAGGACTGTATGAGTGTTTTTAAGCAGACAACACCACTGTACTCAAGTCTTTATGACATGTCCAACCTCTTAAGCATTCTGCAGGTCAGGGCTATAGCAAAGTAAAGAATGAGAAGAGTATTAAAATTGGATTCTCAACATCCACTTAGGAAAGGATTTACCCAGATAGTTTGGAATACATCTAAAATTATACTGCTGCCAAATGCCGTTGAGTAATGCCTGGTATGATTAACTCTCTGTGGGGGAGGACGACAGAACTATTGTAGTTTCTGTACAAGATACTCCTAGTTTTAATGCTCATTTTTATTTAGCTTTCTTGCAGTCATGGGCAAAATTAATATTTCCCACTGAGAATTCTGAAAGAAAGGAAGCTGTAACAACATAACATTTCTTTTTGAGCCAGACTCTTGCCAGGTCACTCCTGTTCAGCCTATTCATTAGGACACATGTAATTGTCAGATTAGTCCCTGGAGACTTATTGTAGCATAAGAATCAGATTAAGGTTTTAATGAAATCAGAAAAAAAAAAGAGGTACTGATAAATATTTTAACAGTTTTCTAGCTATGATAATATACACTTTTAGTCTCACCTGAGACATTTTCTTGTGTGTCGTTAGACGACCACCTTTCTAAGACAAATTACTCGCTTCGCAGAGCAGTTCAGCAGCAGTCAGTAGCGCCCAGGCACTGCCTCGCGCAGAGCAGGGACACAGCTCGTTGCCGTTTCAGTGCTGCCTTTTTGAGATGCTCTGTGCTGTGTTTTGCTGAGTCTCTGCCAGCAGATTCGGTCCCTCCCTTGACACAGAACAATACAGCCTGGAATGTTGCCCTGCGAAGGCGGCTGACCCTAGGCTTGAGTTTTACCTTTCAAACCCACAATAATGATAATAAATCAACTTTGAAGTAATCTCATGGAACAGCCAGCACCAAGAGTTTCATTCAGGTGTCCCACAAAGCGTTCATGCAATTCCAGCGCTTGCTAATCCCTTCCCCTACCAAACCAGGGCCCTCCTGCTGCCGCTGAACAGCTCTGCCAGGATGGCAGAAGCTCTGGGCTCCAGGGCCTCAGGTGCCATTTGGGACAACACCCATTTAGGGCATGGGACAGTCCCTCCTTTCCTGAGCCGGACTCAGCTGCTCTCCTCCTGCTCGCGCAGGTCCCATCTCTGCCCTTCCCCAGACGTGCCGCGAGCTCCTGGACACAGGCAGTGTTTGCAGCCAGGCTCTCCGGCCCTGCAGCTCACAGGCCGGCAGCTCCCTCTCTCCTCCCCATGCCCACACTGGCTACTTTCCCAAAACAGCTCAGCACAAGGGTCCTGCCCAGGGTTATACAGTGCTGCAGCTCCCAGCATGAGGGACGCTCCACGAGCGAGAGCTGCATCTCTTCCCCAAACCCTCCAGCACTTCAGAACCTACTTTTGGACCTGGCATAAGGTGCTATGAAATAGCGCACAAGTGTTGAGCCCGTAACAGACGCTGTTAGCTAAATACCCTGCCTGAATGGAAGGCATCTGCCCCAGCCCAAGCCTGGAAATCCTTCGGCTGATAACGATGGTATTGAAATTGAGGTTATGTCTTAAGAGGACAGTGCTGTGATGGATGCAGGGCAAGCATTTGGAGCAGCTCTCTGGGGTGCACTGATCAACCACCCAAACCAGCTCCGTGCTGCCTTTGTGCTCTGCGTTAGCAGGGTGGAAAATCAAGCTGGCGTGAGCTGAGGAAGCTGCTCTGACAACAGCAAACACGTCCCGTTCCTAACCCCTCTGAACACACACGGGTGGCTATTATTCAGAAGCGCTTACTCGAAAAAGTAAGCGCTTGAAAAGACCAAAAAAACATCAGTTAGCAAACTGGTACCTTAGATCAGTTATTTGGAAATTTCCATTTTTTGCTTAAGGTCTCCCTGCCTCCCCCTTCATTCCTGTCTGTTTTTATCAGTTCTGCCAAGAAACTGAAATACCAAAAAAAAAAAAAAAACAACAAAAAAAAAACCCTAGAAAGCCATTCCAATAGGACATACAAACAACCTAAAATGCAAGGTGTAAAAGCTGTCCATGTTCATATTAACACCTATTAAACAGATACAGGAGGTTCCCTAAAGTTTGAGTAGAGATCTCATGTTTTGGATACTTACCCAGGCTGGAACAGCAAGCATCCAAGCTTCATCTATTTCTAGCCTCTTTTGTCACTAATATCTTTTTTTTGTCTTTATGAAATTCTGCTGCCTTTATCCAAAGCTCACCAACTGGTTAAACAGTTAAACACTCTAGTATGGCTTTCTAATATGGGCTTCTACTATAAACATCAGGGCATTTAGATATACAGTAATTTATTAGATAATTTGGTTTCTAATTGCTCTCATAACATTCCAAAATAATAAACTGTGACCCAGTACATTCTATACTTAGAGACAGATTTATTTTAAAACATTTCAATACAAGCAGCAGGAGACGAGTTTAAAAGGAACCTTTCTGTAATCCAGCCCTGCATCTGTTAACACTGCCTCGCTCCTAGTATTTTCCATCAGCTCTGTATTGATCAGATTCTTTTATACAGAGTATTAAAAACATGACAAGAGTTGATTAATTTGTAGCTAACTCTTGACTTCTTGAGCTGGAATGTGACAGCAAGAAATGTTTATTACCAAAGCTGAAATAAGTTGTGTCTGGGTGCACACCCCTTGCTTGCCCATCCAGCTTCAGTGACAGTTCAGCAGGGATTTTGGGATTCTCACCATGATTACCAGCCTTCAGCTCCCTTCCTCAGGCATCTGGAGACACAGCATCCCTGTTAACAACCTATTAGCCATATCCTGACAACCTGTAATTCCCTCCTCCAAGTACTACTCCTCAAACTTCCCCTGTCCTTCTGCCTGCCTCCGAGCTGCAGCACATAAGCCGTATATTTCTTTACACTTGTTTTCATCCAAAAGATGTTACCAAGCTACAGCGCACAGAATCCCACTGGTTGCACAAACCTACACTCGTACAAACAAGCTGTTACCACAGGCCTGTCCCACGTACCACAGAAAAGCAGCTGAGACTTCCCACAGCATATATTTTTTGCTAAGTGTAATCTATTCTGTCCCTTCCGTCATACATGTACTGAGTAGCACTCCTCACTACTCAGCTTCTGTTCCTCCTTGCTTTCTCCCCTGTATTTAACATCTCTTGCCATGGCTGTTTTGAAGCACTCCACGGGTGACAACATGGTGCTTCCCTTGGAAGCGTGCATCTCGGACCAGTGTGATCCTGGTGCCCGACCGTGGCTCCACGGAAGGCTCCCGTCGAGCGGCGGCCTCGCTGACGTGCTGCTCCCAGGGCCCAGCACACCGGAGCTTGGCTCAGACCGCAAGGTGGAGCCGCAGATCCTCACAGCCCGCTCATTAGCGCCAAGGCCACGTCTGCATCTGTAGGGACGAGTGATGGGGCACCCAGGACAGCGACTCGTGGCCTGTACGCACAGAGCTGCCCGGCAGCGGCCGTGACAGCTCCCAGGCAGCCGCCTCTTCCCCTCCCTGTTCATCTCCTTTACCAGTGAACTTCCAGCGGGGCCTCATTCACAGCAAGGTGGCGGCGTCTCGGTATTCACACAGTGACCATGAGGGAACCACGCACAGGTAACGATGTTACCTGCGATCCCCCTCCTCTGAGTGCGGCAGTAGAACGGAGATCATCAAAGGCACAGGGTAGGACATGAAAACACATTACCTGAGTCTTCCTCAGGACACAGGACTATCAGGCCAGTGATGTCTAGCCTTATGCTAGAGAAGGCTCAAACCTCCTGTGCCCCCTCTGAAGAGTGACTAGCGATGGGATTGATGCAGAAGTAACTGCATAGGAGCATCTTATTTATAGATTTCCTCACAGAATGGAGGAAAAGCTTGTGCTCTGGATGCTCTTCTCTCCTCTCCAGGGAGACACGCAGATGTGTCAGTGAGATCATGAGGCAGGTGCTGGCGAGAACAGAGACCCTCCAGGATTTTGTCTTGGGGAAGAGTTTGGTCATTTGTTCCTTTTCTGCAGTTTGTTTCTCATTTGTGTACAACTCTACAGCTTTAGTTAAAATCAATAAATACGTAAACCACAAGGGAGAAAACCTGACCCAGCTGAAGTCAATGGTGGTTTTTTTCCATTGACGTCACCAGAGCCAGAATTTCAACCCAAATAACAGACGTGGCCTCACTTAAGGACTCTTAAATAGACAGAATTTCCAGACTCAGGGTTATGTGAGAAGAGAAACAGAGGAGCTAAAGTGACTGTGCTCATGGAGATTACTTCCACCGATGGATACCGAACCTCACACAGCGCCACAGCTTGGGACTTTACCTGATCAACAGCACATCAGGACCTACCTAGATGAGAGCCGTTACATAACATGTATTTACTCCGGGAAAGTTAAACTATGACCTGGACACTCTCCTACATAGGGCTCAAGCATGAAAAAAATATTATTTTAAGAAGTATTTTCTACTGTCACAGTTTTCATAGGGACAAATGGTCAGGTAGGAATCTCTTTCTAGCTCTTAAAGAGAAAAGCTGGGAAAAGATAAGGCAAGTACATGGGTCTAAAAACCAAAAGGCAATGAAAAAGATTGGATGAGAGAGTCTTATGTTTTAAGTCACTTGAAATAATTCTGAGACCTGATATATTACATTTTTCTAGACTTTGGGATTGCCAAGTGCAGGAATACAGCTGGCACAAGTCTCTCTCCCTTCTTTCATTCCTTCCCTAAAAGAAAGGGTCAGAAACCAGTAACCAAATTACTCCTAAATAACAGTTCATTGATGTGTATTGAGTCTCATAAAAATCACTGCATCTAACAGATTTGGACATCTTCAAGCTTACCTATGTTTTTCCTTCTATTTTTTTTTCTAAAGGGATAAGTTATTGTATAATTAAAATGATTCAGAAATATAAAAAGCATAAGCCATGTGCTGTTTTAAAAACACCAGGCTCACCCACACTGATACAATATTAGAGAACAAAACTTCCCCACAACCTGACCTAGCAAAAGCTTGCATAGGGATGAAGCAAGAAGAATTCTGCTTGCAACTTTAACAGTTGCAAGGAGCTGCTCTAAGCCCTGAGGTCATTTGCACATTCTTCTTTAGCATCTCAAGCTGGGAGGCCCCAGCCAGACTGGCAGTGACAGAGTTATGCACTGGGTGCTCCGGACTGGAGGAAATTTACTGGGTTGCTTGCAGCCCACTAGGAAAATTGACCATTAAATAAGGACAACCTATAGCTAAGGTTACAAACTTGAGTAAAAACACGTGTCTGATTAATTCCCACAGAACAGGGAGAGCAGTGGGACAAGCAGTTTGAAGAAAGGATGGGGTTGGTCATTACAGCCAGACTGTGGCAGCAGGAATGTGACTGGAGGCTGGCTTAGGGGAGCCTAATTTTTGGAGCAGGAGCACTTGGGGAACTAGTTCCAACCACCCTTCAGGCCATTGCTGAAAAGCTCTGCTTTGCATCCACAGTGCAGAACTGCGCAGAGCCACTGCTTGATGGCCAGGCTTTGCATCCGGAATACTTCCAGAACTATACTCCAGATTACAACAGGATTTTCTAAGTGGAAAGTGTTCCCATCAAATATGTTGGGACAACCACAACCTGTGTGCAATTCTTGTGCTCAGCAGTGCTAACAGAAGGTTCCCAGGTAAAGAAACAATGACCGTTTGGAAACCATCCTCATCTAGACCTTTTAAAATAACAGCATGGTCTGACAGAGATTATAGTCCTTAATACTTGATAGTAGGCATGGTTTTTGCATTGTTCTAGGCAATTGTGCAGTAACAATCATCACTGTAATGACAAATTCACCAAAAGAGTTCCTAACCAAATCACATACGGCCATGAGAGTTGTCTAGTGTAAAGACAAAAGTATTACTTACTGCTAGATAACTTAATTTCAAAATCTCCATGTTTAAGTAGACTCTGCAGCATCTATATCAGGTTTAAGAAACATAGAGGTGCCAGAAAACTGCAGATAAAGAATATTTTTGTTGTGTTGACAGAAACCATAGGTGGGCTTTATTAAAACTAGTGAGTGGTTTAAAACTGTGTGAATCTGTGTTTGCCTTCTGCTCTGAAGCCCTGCATAAATCTGCACTATGTTTAGTTTACAGTGTGGTCAGGCTTCTTCCTGCATGGCAGGAGAAAACAGCGGTGCTGAAGGCTTCATTTGTAATGACTGCAATAAAGCTGCACTTGGATCTATGAGAATTCTTATTGATAAGAACTTAAAACTGCCTTTTGCTCCTGCGAGACGACATAGGCCTTCACTGACAGCAGGAATTTAGAAGACTGTATTGCGCAACACAATTTAGAAGATTGTGTTGTGCAACAGTTTGTAAAGATTAAGATAGTCCACAAAGTCTTACAGTATTACAAATAAATCTCTAATAAAGCCTGGAAGGAAAAGGATTTGGTCACCGAGTCCAAAAAGCGACTTACAACTTACGACTGGATTAATCACTAAATGGTAAGGCAAGCTTTAAGAGTACCTCGGGATGTTTATACTCAGTTCTGCTCTAGCAGAATGTTGAAGCATTTACCTCCTATTGGTTTATGTGTTAATCTTCTTGAAGGCTGCCTGGCACTTGTCCGGAGCTGATTTAAGACGTCTTGAGCACTTAGTTCCATCCTGGCACAGCTATGAATCTCACACTGCCTAAAACGGGCAGTGCGTCCTCTCCAGAGGGTGCCTGACTTTGGGTCTATTATTTGTTGCCAGCTAAAGACAGCCTGGAATTGAAAAGTGGCCTCTAAAGGGGTCCCCTCTGCACAGGGCTGGACACTCACTCGGTTCCACGCGCACCAGGACGTGGCATTCGCACTGCCCAGTCGCAGCTCTGGCAGCTCCGTTGAGTTGGCCCATTTAGACTGAAACACGGTGAGCAGGGGCCAACCTCTTCCCAGCAGGGAGCCAGTGAGTGCTATGGGGCTGCTTAAACTGGCGGGGAAAGCACAGCAGGAATTAAATGCAAGATACGCCTGAATTGTGATATCATTTATTTACTTTAACCAAATAAACTACCAAAGAAAGCAAAGGATTCTCCTGATATCATCACATCAGGACTGCACATCTGGCTGAAATGCTGTAGTTTAGATTATAGAGGAAGTCAGAACAGAGGATCTAAATAGCCCCTTCCAGCACCAAAATCAGATACACAAAGAGAGAAATCATTTGCTTTTGTTTACAGCTGAGTACACAAAACAAAATCGAACATCCAGGCTCTCTGAGAAGGAGAGGGAAAGAGAAAACTGACTAACTGTCTGTGTCCCAAGCAGGGTAAAGCTGTACTGCCAGCATCTCCCTGGCATCAAGCAGACTTCTCCACGCTAGAGACACAGGCAGCCAAAGCTGATGAAATGCTGCTACCCTCCATCGACCCGGCTGTATTCTGCACAGCACCAAGTTCTTAGCACATCACATTTCAAGGAAAAGTGATCATTTGAGGTCATGTTAGGGATTTTCCAGTACATCAATCCAGTAAAACTAGTTATTTTGATTTACAAGCCCATAGCAAGTAGCTTTGGAGGTTTTCACTCAGAAGTATTTCTTAGTCAAGGAAGTTGAATCTCTAATAACAAGGTACACTGACACATGCTTTCACTTCATACATCTGAGGTTTGGCCTACAGCTTTCCGTGTGGTTTGGCTCATGGGATTCCTTTCCAGGGGACCATCCTTGTGCCACCCCTAGTGACTGTGAAGTTGTGGTAACGCTGCCAGCAATGGCTCGGTGTTCCCAGGAGAACAGCGCCGCGGCGTTTTCCTCCTAACTCCACATCCCGGAGCTCCCAGGGACTGACTGCCAAAGGAGCAGCCTCCTCTATTTGCGCATCTGCTCGGTGGCCCTGCAGCACAGGACTGCGCCCTTCCCTGCCCAAGGGCCTGGGAAGGGACAGTTTGATGGTTTTCCTTCACCTGCATCAGCCTCCCTAGGAGAGGATCCTTCCTCTCTGCCAACCCCTGCCCTATGGAACAGCAACAGGGATTTCATAAATCACACTGCAAGAGAGCAAAACAGGGCCCGTGTTCCCGTTCACTTGCTGTCTCTGCTTGTTTAAACTGGCCCTGCTGTTAAAGAAAAAGGCATGAAGGCAACAAGATGGATACGGGCAGGAATGCCAGCAGCTAGATACGTCACAAACTGCTGTCCGAAACTGCAGGCTGTTGACTTTCAAACAACTCAGCACTCCCCTTCATCCCAGCTCATTTATTTAGATGCAAGGGCCCAAGTACAGCAACCAACAGCCATAGGGAGGCATGGGGCGCAGGCCAACACTATTGCTGCAGCCTGGCAGAGCAGCTCTGAGGCCTTCTGCAGGCCCCGTCACGGCGAGCAGCGCGCAGCGGGAGGCGGCAGCCCCGACCCGTGGCCTGCGCCACGCGGGAGCTCACTCCAGAGCAGCCAGCAGCTCCTGCTGCCATCGGCATCGGACGGCTCCACCGCCGCAGAAAACATCCATTCCCTTTAGCTCACAACTGAAGCAAAACCAAACAAAAGTGACCGAACAGACCCAAAGCCTCTGCCTGCTCCCTTGGCCATGTCTCAGTCTGACCCATGGTCTCTCAAACCCAAGTTGCTTTAGTTAGTCTTCAATTTCCCATCACAGGAATGGGCCTAGACTCAGTTCTTGCCTGTTGCCCTAGATGCAATTTTTCAGTGAATCAGGCTGCTCTCAGTGGTTGGGTATATTTAACTCTAATTTACTCAAAACAGTTACTAAAGGGTTTCTTTAACTCAGTGTTCTTATAGCAAAAAGCAAAAGAGATGGTGGGGGTTGAAGGGAAGAGGTCAGGTAACCCGTTCTGACCCAGTTACCAGTGCAACAGGTTATTAGAGGGAGTTGCTACACAGAAGGGTCTCAGAAGAAATACCTCACTCATGATAATACAGCACCACTGGCTTGACACTTCAGAAATACTTGCCATAAAATATGTTGCATACTTGGAAGACTGTATTGCAGACTTGGGATGGTTTATACATGCAAAGAACTGCTATGTTTTATAGTATGCCGTTCCAGGCATTTTGGAGAATTATTTTTGACTACTATAATCTACTGGCTGGGCTCCTCATCACCACACAGATGCTGCTGAAGCCACCTTCTTGCCTTGGACATTGTGACTCCATCCTGCTCTTTCTCATCACTGCCCTTGAGGTCTGCTCTGCACCAGAGATGTGACCACATCTCTGCACTGCTCTGCAGTCTTGCAAGATCCCCGCAGCAGGGTCTGCCTTTCTCATTCATAAGACTGAGCACAGATGAGTTTTCACTCATTTTCCTCCTTGTTCAAGCAAACATATTGCAATCTGTCAACAGTTTGGAAAACCAACAAGCAATGTTGATCAGAACTAGAGATCAGCTTGTATTTCAATTTTTCCAGTGAAAGATCATTGTTTTTAAAGTCATTTCCAGCACAAGCACTAGAAACACTCCCCTCTGTAAACGTACCTCACTATTTGCTTCAGGGAAACAAGAGCAGGCCGCTAATGATGAAAAAAATTGAACAATTTGTGCTGGTCCAGCCACCTCTGTCCTGGTCTGCTTCTCATATCTGCGCCAATAAATCCTTTTGGGATAATGACGGCTGTTTTAATGACACTTTTTTCAGTCAGTAAATCGGTGATTCCTTCTCCTTGATATTCAGAAAGAAGAGCAGTCCACCTTTCAGGACTAAGCTATTTAGAGCTGTTTTCCTCTCTGCTTTCCCCACCCAAGAGAATGCTCACAATGTTGAACAGAGGGGAGACACAAACTCTTTCAGTAGATTTTTCTAGATCAAAATTAAGGGTTTTTTTTTGGTGCTGAATAGCCTGAGTGTGACCTAGGAGTCCTGCTGGCACCTCTGCTTTGATACTCATCTGGATCCTGAGACACCTCCCTCACCAGCTTACACTTACCTGCAAGGAAACCCCAGCTGGGAAAGTCAGCCACACTGTGTAATACCCTGCTGAAAACTGCAGCATACTTCATTCATCGCTTGTGGGGGAAAAGAAGGAAAGGACAAAATTCCTATAACTAAAGACTGAAATGATTTGCAGCCAAATATGGCTGCTTGCTTAAGCATCATTTAAACACAGTACACTTCACAGTTCATCAAGGTATTAGTCACACTTAGAAAGCACATACTTTAAAGTACAATTTCAAATCTATTCCCACTGCACATCTCCAGGATTCATTTCCCCAAATACAAATTTCCCTATTTGGCTCATGGCATCGTGGGCTCTTGACACAGAAGTTGATCAAACTGTGCGATCTCAAATAGCTCCCAAGCCAGGACCCCACGTGCGTCAGCTCCATGTGCTGCAACTCTACCCCAGCAAGGCAAGTGTGGCTATGGAAAAGCTGTCACACACAAGATCTATGGAAAGAAAACCCACCCAAAATTGTATTTTTAGATACTGGGTACAGGGGAAACAATGTGTACTATTCCAGATTGAATTAACTAAGTATTGCTGGGTATTGAGTATTTTCTCCTGTAGTGTATTCAAACCCAGGACAGCTCAGGCAGCACCATCAGAAGATTGAGCTCCACAACAGCAGAGATGAAGACCAGCATGGTCGAGATGGGGGCTGTCTAACATGTCATAAAAATAAGAGCAATTCTTACAGCAAGAACCAAAATAGGGAGACCCAGTTCCCCAGAGACCAAACAGCAGTCATTTGTCTGCAAATCACCATGCTCTACCCATTCACTCAGGACCTCTGGTTTTGAGAACTTCAGAAAATCCTGGAAAGGCCCCAGAAAACACAGGGTCATCTTCCCTGAAATTTCCTTTCTAGTTCCCAAAGGCAGAGGCTTTGTCCCAAATCAATCCAAAGGGGAAGAGTAGGGAAAGTTAAACACCACCAAAACACAGAACACAGTGTCTGATTACTCTGTTCCCAGGTGCTTTCCTCATTCCCTATATCCTCTTCCTGATCATTGCGGGGATGCCTCTGTTCTACATGGAGCTGGCACTGGGGCAGTACAACCGAGAAGGGGCCGCCACGGTGTGGAAGATCTGCCCTGTCTTCAAAGGTGAGTGAATGAGTGTCCCCCGGGCCTGGGCCACAGGCCCCACAAAGGTCTCCCTGCGTGCAGCGTGGTATTTGCTGACCTTTTCCACAACCCTTAAAGTCAGAATCCTATTTATTAGAACAGAAAATGGGAAAAAAGAACAGAAAACAGGAAAAACCTCAGCAAGTTTCTTATGAGCTGTCCCCCAGCAAAAGCTGTGATCTGCTAATATTGATAACATATAGCTAAAACTTTACACGAAAGCCTTCTCAACCCCGAGCTGTCTGAAGGGACTGAAACGCAAGCACCCGGGCTCAGCTGATTTACTGATTTGCCCAGGAGCTCAAGATTCACATCACGTTCATCCCACCACCAACAAAAGCAGAAACGCTTAACAGCAGCAATGCAAACCTGGCAGATCCGGTGCCCAGGGATAGGTTGCACTGAGTAAATGTTAGACCTCAAAGAACAGCTTTCTTCTTTCAGGAGGCCCTGAATTGCAGGGCAGGAAAGCTGAGGGTTTGTTTGTATCAGTCAAACCCCAAACTTCCAGGAAAATTAGGCATACAAAAAACAAACAAGTCTAAAAAAGTGCCTAAAATAAGAATATATTCACAGATTTACCTAATCCCCTCATGGGAGTCCATATTAACCGCTGTGCCTGCAACCTTCAGACTCTTAATCACAGAAAGATGAGAAAGGAAAACAGCTGAGTTCATGGATGGCCTTGTTGACATTCCAGATATATTTTAAACTGAATTTTTCAGCATGGACTAAACATTCACTGATGTTAAATTTTAAATGTTCTTATTACTGGGATATATAATACCAGTAACATAAGTTATTTCATTCTAAGAAGGAATGAAACACTGATTATTATTTGCCTGTCAGCAGGAGTATAAGCTCAGCATCACCATTAACAAGGTTTTGATCACTTCTTCTGATAAAACCTATCCATCTTTTACAGCTAAACCCTCGTAATGCTTCTGACACAGCTCTGGGTTAACTCAAATCTCTCACTCCAGTGAAAAGTACACGAGCTACACTCAAATTTATATCAGCCTCTCTAAATGAACAGCACTAGAGTACTAATTTTAGCTATGAGTATTATTGCTATTAACTCTAAGAACTCTGCTCCTAATGAGATGCTCTCTCAACGCATTCGATTAAAAATATATCCTGTAATGTTTGCAACAGTCTGATTTCATGCCTGCATTTTGCAGGGTTTATTTTAGAGTGTAGGTGGTATGGCATTACATTAAAAAACATTAGATATAGAAAAAAAGAGAGAAAATTCATTTCTGAACATTCTTATGATCTCAGAGGAATGACATTTAAGATGCATTTGATCTCGTATTTTTGAGTCTTTGATATTAAACATCATTGTCCTCCTGAACTGAAAGAGCTTAAGAAACACTTCTTTTAAACAAGCAAAAAAAAACGCATTGTCAGGGTATTGCTGATTATTTGTATTTAACATTTTACCATTCATCTTGTTGGATGCTATTTTCCTATTCTATTTATTGTAACATATCATTGGAGTTTGAATGCTAATGTACCAGACTCATCTGAGCAGCAAGGATTTGAAGATAGAAGTTTCATCATCCTTTTCATGCTAGGGATGAGCAAACTGGCTTCTGTGTTAAAAACCTCCTGAAGAGCAGAGAGCAACTGCAGTAGCCACCTCCTCCTGAGTTTAAAGATTTAGAGTAAAATTTTGCCTGGATATCTAATGCATAATCCTGGAGGAATAATGAAATGGTTTGAAGGTCCCAGGAATCAGTATCTATTACAGACCAGCTCATGAGGCACAAGGAAACCCTCCCAAGCCTTGAGCTTTACTTTTACAAGTGAAGTTGCCAGGGCCTCTGGCATTATGAAATAAGTTTCACTCCTAACATGGACTTGTAATCTTCTGCACTGGAAAGAAATCAGCAGAGTTGGACAAGAGCAGAATTTTGTCACTGAACTGCTTAATTTCTGTGTTCTGGCAAACACAACTGGATTTACTCAAAGTCAGTCTTCTCTCAGAATCGTTACTGCAGTTAGTTGTTTTCAGGTTAAAGACACTGTGCCTACACATACAGCACAAATTCGTTTTAGTATCAAGAGGAAAAATGAATTGGCAAGTGATGTGTGGCTTAACTGTTCTAACTACAGTGTTTGTACCTGCTTTGGCACCAAAATGCAATGAATAACAGTTTTCTTTGTCTTCAGGTGTAGGCTACGCAGTGATACTCATAGCTCTCTACGTGGGTTTCTACTACAACGTTATCATAGCCTGGTCTCTGTATTACCTCTTCTCATCCTTCACATTTGAGCTCCCCTGGACAAACTGCGACAACAGCTGGAATAGCCCAAACTGCACAGACCCCAAACTCTTCAATGCATCGGTGCTTGGCAATGGCACCAAGTACTCCAAGTACAAGCTCACTCCAGCTGCTGAATTCTATGAGTAAGTAGTGACTCGCCTTTGCTATTTCTTCAAAATTCTGTGTCTAAGAGGGCTTCCTCTGCAAGGTAAAACTGTTTGGCATCCTGCTTCTAAAATAAGCATGAGAACAGTAAGATTAAAAGGCAGTTGTTTTGTGTCAGTTTGTGACTAAGGCTCTTGTCTCCACGGGTTTCACTTTCTCCAGTAAAAAACAGTATTTACCACTAACCCACATGGAACAGGGCACAAGAGACAAACCTTCCCTCCCGTTCCACTTCTGCTGGCTTTGCAACAGGATGCAGAGCAATATTACGAGAACGACTAACTGAGGTTTGAAAATAATCATTTCTTCAGCAGCTTTTGCCCGTTTCTCTGCCTGCAAAGTATCACAGAGCAGACTTGTTTGCTCAGCTGCTTCAGTAGTTCAAAGGAGCGAGACCCAGCCCTGAGCAGGCAGGCGAGCACAAAGCCGAGCTCTTCCAATTCCTCACTCCAGTTCTGCAATAGGGGCCAAGACAGGCAGGGGCTCAAATTAAATACTGGACATGAAAAGAAAAAGACGTATGTACCTGAAAACAACAGAGTACAAACCAAGGATATAATCCTGTATTCACACTTTGGGTTTCCAGGGGTACATGGGATTCGGTTAGGACAGAGAAAGGAAGGAGAAATTGCATCAGGCTAATTGCATCGGCTGTTAAATTAATCTGAATAATCAGTTAATATTTTTGTGTTGGGAATGGAAGGATATCAATGAGCTAAGACCTATTCTGTAGGAACACAAGGACCCCACTGCTACCCTAAGGAACCCAGTGTGTGTTACACCCTGCCCAGCGCAAGTATGGCAAGGAGCAAATGGTGGGCATAAATATTTAAAATAGAATATTTCAATAGATTAATCTGAGTCAGGTTCCACAGATTAGTTGCGCAGAGCTCAACTTGTGATTCTGCCCGTACCCTGAAGCTTGAAACACTCAGGTCCCTTTCATACCCTGAAGTACAGTCAAGGTATCTTTGACAAGAAAAAAAAAATGGGACTTCAATTTTAGTTATAATTTGGTCCCTGAATTTGGGGGCAGTACTGAAATTCCTACGTCCTGTAATAACTAGTGAGTAGATTATATTACAAAGATGGAAAGAGTAAACACAGTCCATGAGATGTGCTTCCCATCTGCAAAAATAGGGAATCTCAAGGGGCAGTCTGTTCATTTATCCACTTGGATTTGGATTAGCTCACCAAGTCCAGCTGCAAAGTTCAGGTGTGGACCCAAACTTACGCAAAGTTTATGCTTTTTCAGACCCAGGCTAAAAAAATAAACAGAATCCAATTCAGAAAATAGTATTTCTTCTCTTGCTTATATCCAAAATAACCTAATTCACCCCTTTCGCCATCTTCTCACAACAGGAAGAGATGAATCTTCCTATTGTGAAGTTTCCTATTGAGTGCAACCAGGTCAGGGAATAGGGTCAGGGTGATGAAATGCTAAATTTGCAGGAGTATAGTAGGCTTGCCAAATGATGCACTGTTTTTGGATACAGTATATTGTTACTGATTATTATTCTCTCTGAAAACCTTTAACATTTCTCTCTGAAAACTTTTAACATTGATACTTTGGTTACCTTAGTCTTTCTTGGGATTCTTCTTTGACTGATGGTGTCCTCACACCATCTGGCACTACCAGTTGAACTCAAGCTGAATTCACCTGCGTGTTCACATAGCAATTACACCTAGCCCTTCCTGATACAGCTATGAGGGGTTTTGTTTGTTTTTAACAGATCTTTGCCAGAGTAGAACTGATAAGAATAGTGTGTGTGCCAGATCAGGCTACTCCTTCCAGCCAGAAAGCCTAAATTTTAAATTGGTCCTTCCTCAGTAAGATGGTGCAAGAGCCAGACTGCTGAGAGAGCATCATGATAAAGACCCTTGTTTCCAGGTTATTTGACCACATTTACTTTCTCAGCATTTGTCACATTTCCCACTGTTGTTATATAAGCAGTAAACAAACACTTGTAAGGCAAAAGATTTAACATGGGAAATTTCAAATTTTTGATTACTTATATAGAGAAATAGGCAAATAGAGCAATTACTTTTATACTATAAAGAAATCACGACAAACTAAGGCACTGTAAAGCTGCAGCAGCTGATGTATGATCATTAAGGTTAGTAAAACAGGGATCAAAACTGAGCAATAGTGCTGGTGCGTATTGTGAAAATACCATAGATAGGGAGTAGGCTTTATTATTTTAGTCAAGTAGTGATTTTGTCAGTGAAGATGAAAATCAGTTCTGTCTGGGCCCAGTCTCCCTTGCCCAGAGCTGCTCTAAGCACTGATTTAAGCAGGTGGTTGCCTACACAAGGGCAGCTGCCAGGGATGAACTGCAGGGATAGGTGAGAGTACTCTGGCCTTGCACTGCTCCTAGTACTTCAGGGAAAGGTACCACTAAGTGCAGCAGATGCCTTTTGTCACGGTGAGCCATGGGAAACCTTACTGAGCATGTAGGGCAAGTTCCCAGCCATCCTCAGGGAAACAGTGGAGGCCAAGAAACCTCTAAGCCTCAAGGACTTGCAAGAAATCACTTCAAACTGCAATTCCCATGCTAAGACATTGACACGGGGCTCTGACATATTTGGCTGCCGTTTTAAAGCCTTAAGAGTTGGGCAATAAGTTGAAGTGTTTCTACACCAGAGTGCATCATTTTAATAAGTCTGGTTGCCATCCTTCAGGCTCAGCTCAGGCCAAGATCCCATTGACGTCAGTGGCAGAGCTGCTCGCAATGGGAATAAGGATTGAGCAGGCCCTCCACAGTGCCTCATTAGAGATGGTTGAAATCAATTACAACATATCTATACCCTGAAAAGTCAGCAAAGAAAGAACTCCAAGATCTGATAACAACTGGTGCTCCTCTTCTAGTAATAGTAAATTATAAGAGAAATCCAATTAGGAATCAAATGCAAGTTCCACGCTGCCTTGGATGCATGCGGTACTTCAGTTACTTCCCAGGGGATTGGTATTAACCACCCAGGATAAAAATTATGCTTTATCCATTCAACATATGTCAAAATGATTCACTAAAATGCACATTTTTAGAAGAACAGACATGGAAGAAAAGTTCTCATAAGTATCTTATCATTCCTATTTAAATATTTCATCTGAGCATGAACATACTTTGTATTTGCTCTCTCAGGTCTTGTGTCTGGGAAGAGTTTGCCACCATCTTGCTTTCATTTAGGCTGACAAGCAGGAACACCAGTCTGGAGGAACAAAAGGACTATTCTTCTCATACCACACTGTTGCTGTTAATAAGCATGATCTGCTCTATGAGCAAATCCTGGCAACTTTTTAAACAAAATAGTGAAACTGTCAACAATGCATCGAGCTACAGCTGGGTTTTCTGATAGCCCTTGTTCTGTGAGCTGCAATTCGATCTTTCAGTGTAAGAAAGAAAACACATTTTTACAGGGAAGTTCTTGTGCCAGATTCAGTAAAGGAAATTCACAGAAAGCCCAATTCAGTGAAGGCAGGACTGCCAGGAGAGCAATAACTGTAAAAAAACTGCTTAAGCACACGGAGGAAAGGCAGCGCTGACTCACAAGAGCCTGCGTCTACCATATCTATAAGCATTACTTTCCGAGAAGAGTGTGAAGCAACAACATCCTGCAAAAATTCCTTGCCCTATAAAGCCAAAGTTACTTTTATAAGCCAGAAAGTTGGATCTGTTGAACACAGGAAGTTTCCTTCATAGGAAATACTGTACCAGACCAAAGGGTGCACGTTGCTCAGTGCCACAACCAATGCAGTGATCTACACAGCACGCTCCAAAGGACAACACAGGAACTTTTCCCCATATAAACATCTTTGAGGCAACTTCTCCCAAAACAAGAGAGCACTTCCAAAATCATAGATCATTTCCTTATAAATAAAAACTAAATTAAAAGTGTTAGAAGTGACCGACAGTTTCCTACTTTCCAGTTTATGGTCACATTTTTACTGGAATAGCCATAAGCAGATGGCTTCAGATATGAAATAATATATTAATTGCATTGGCACATTCAGCAAATGGGTGCATCATCTATGACCCCATGTCCTGAGATTTACACGTGTGCATCCCTGTGCATTGCACAGTTACTTTATGACTGCCTTGACTTTTTTGAATTGGCCTAATATCACAGTAATTTTGCCCATTTTTGGCTGAATGCCAAACAGAAATCTCTACTGCAAGTATTCATGTGCACAAAATAAAAACAGCTATTCCATAAATATTTACATAAGTAGCTTTGAAATTTGTTTTCCATGTACATGCACATTTGTTGACCATTTACTTACACAGAGAGAAAAGAAACTAAAGGTGAGCACCGTGGAAGTGATTCCATGCAAGTGTGTACACACATTCTTAGCCTTGGGACAACTTTATGGAAATGATTCCAAAACCACAACCAGCCTGTGTGTTGTAAATCCAAAAGAGCAGAAGAATGACCACTTGACCAACCAAAGTTTCCAGCGGGTTTTTATGAGGTATTGCACATTATGTGTTTACTGCATGCAACAGGCATTCTTTATGCTAACTTGTAGGAGGAATTCAAACTGCTGAGCTCTACCTGCAGAGCTCTAAGCAGGTTGGAGCAGTACAAGACTCTGAGCAACCACAGCTGAGGTCAGTGCTGCAGCACCTACCTTAAGTTACCTGAGATTGAAATCTCACAACCAGAGGCAGGGCATTTCTCTGGGGGACACCTTCACCTGCACACACAGCTGAAGGCCAGGCAGAAAATGGATCAGGCTGAATTAAACCACAAACAACCAGCTATTTGTGCTCACCGGTCCTTCATCAAATGCTCTCTTATGAGAGCACTGATGTTATGTCAGAGTTGGTGTTTTGTTTGTTATTCCCTGCAGGGAAAGCTTTTCTGATCCCAAGCTATGACACCTAAGCATCGAGCCAAGAAAAGGTTACAAATTTAGCTTCACTGGGTGAAGAACCCAGCCTTACAGCAGGTGTTTAACCACTAAGTGAGCCACAAAATTCATTTGTTGACAAATGTCAGCAACTCTCAGTGCAGGGGGTCTGTTCCTAGAGTTGATTTTCTCCTGGCAAATTTGTCTTTCATGAACTCAGTATTTTTTAGAGCAACTGATGAGTCAAATTGTTTCCTTTCTATCTCTAATTTCAGCATAGTGGTTGTGAAGGCTGATTTTGAAGGTCTTTTTCAGGGTGCTGTGCAGACACAGGCACAAGCAGGCAGAGCCATCCGCACTCCGAAATGAGGGAATTATGCACAAAGACTTCTGTGAGGATCATTCCTAGATTATTCTGTTTCAAAAAAAATTACTGTTTCATTCAAGTTAAATAAAAAAAGTAATGTCAACCAGAGGGACACTTGTAAATTATCTTCAGTAGATGATTCCTAAAATATTGCTAAATTCCATTATATAGCTCTATTATCCAACACAAGAGGGAGCTGAAATCTCTTGAGAAACAGAAATTCCTAAGGTGCTGGTACAACTCAATGCGGCCACCTGGCCCACTAGGTCCAGCTGACCCCAAAGCTGCTTCCTGCAGAGCCCTTGGGCTGCTGCTGCCCTGCAGTCTGGCCAACTCCACCCACGGGTGCTTAATCCAGGTAACCCTCCATGGGTGAAATGGATAGGGATAGACAAACCTTTCTTTGTCAAATATATAACAGATACATGTAGGAGGGCTTCCAAATGAGCACAATTAGCATGCTTCAAATGGCTTTCTAAATCAGGTGTGTGATTCAGTTTCTATAGATTACACACTGTATATAGCATCAGTCCTTTTAGCATCAATCTACATTTTACATTAAGTCATAAAACTACCAGGATAGGGAATACAACTCAGACATGGACTGTATCTATTTATATCTTATCAATTTTCTTGATACTCTATGGAAGGCATTTGGTTTTAATCACTCAAAAGTATCTACTAACTTTTAGATGCACTTGGCTAAGTCCTTAGACCTTATTTTTCCAAGTCATAATCCATATATCACAGATCTGCTTGTCATGAGCAGATTTTAATGTCAAAATTTTATCCTCCAAAATAGAGTAACAGCAGTCATTTCTCAAAGACACCCCTGCACTCAGAAATTATGTTCTCAAACACTAAGCAACAATTTTCTTTCTAATAAAAGCTTTCTGTCATGAGCATCTCAGTCTGTCAGACTATAAAATATATTTGTTAACATCTTAATTTGCTACTCAGTTGATGACATATTTGTCATCTAAACAAATCTAACACATAAAATTATTTTGATGAATTCTCCCCTCTATTCACCTCTCTATTCAAAGCAAATCAAATTTAGGCCAGCAATTTATACATATTAAAAAAAGAAGAAAGGTATAATCAGGTTCTACAGATATGTAATCATATTTAATTGACTTTGTATTGAAAAAAAAGAAAAAAAGAGGTCTGTTCTAAGACATTTAACTTGCCTATTTTGTACTAAAACCTACTAATTTTCCAAAAATTTTCCAAGCTGCATATCTTGGTAGATATGAATTACATGAGAGGCTTTGTAAGGGCTGCCACGAGCAGCCCCATGCTGCCTCCTCAAAACGTGTCTTTAGCAGGGGTTATCTGGGAATTCCCAACACCTCTGCCTCCTCTTGGCTCTTTGAGATCCAACAGCCAATTGAGAAGGACCCAGGTGCTCACAAAGAGAGGGCACAAGTGCAGCAAACAGGCTGCTGATTTCCAGAGGGGTGATCTGCCTTCCTCTGGCTGAACGTGCTATGCAAGAGAGGCAAAAACTGGTGCCAGAGCTACTGGGTGACTAGGGAAGTCTTCCCAGCAGATAGCAAGGTAAAGAGGAGAACTAAGAGGACTAGAGTCTCCCAAAGAGAAAATGTAGAATTTTGAAATGCAGCCTCAAGCTTAAATCTCTTCTCATTCCTGCGCCCTCTGCAGATAGGCAGAAAAAAATCCTAGGACCTCTATTTAGTGACATACCATTTTAGGTCTCAAAGGCACTGCAGAAGTAACTCACCCTCCCTTGCACACAAAGCAGTCTTTACATAAATCAGGTTCCTCTGTATACATCCCTGATAAAAGTGAATTTCTCATTTGCAATGAGAAACCCCTGTGATCCCAGCTCTGAGCAGCAGATCTAACAAGCACCAACAGCGAGACCCACTGCTAGCTGCTGCTCAGAAAGTCATCACACAAGGTAGCAGCCTTCCCCATACATCCAGAGGAATATTTGTGAAAGAACAAATAAATAGGCATAAAGAATGACAGTTCATATTTAATATTTCTAAGGGTAGTTCTACACCTTGTGATCCAAAGGATTACCATGTAAAGGATTTACAATGTCCAGCTCTGCTAGTGACAGCAGTGTAACTGGAAGAATAGACTATAAAATCCCTTTCAGGACCCCAGAGAAAGGCTCTTACATCTACATCTGGTAAACCTGGCGCAGCCAGACTGCTATCACTGCCTCAGCCCCTTACAGTGGCATCAGGTACCACGTGCCCAAGACTTCTGCATCTTGGGATCCCAGCACAAGCATATTCTGCCAGCAGAAGTTTTCATCCTACTTACACTTTAAACAAATATTGCATGAGACCACCTATTTATTAGTTTACATTTAAGTAATTTAATTATGTCTTTTTTTTAAGATGAGATATCAGGAGATTTTGGGAAGGACTGAGGTCCCCTGATTATTTTGAAGGCAGAAGGTTCCTGACTGCATGCCACAGACACACTGTTAGTACCCTTTTAATGCCTTATTAGCCTTACAATGCAACAAAAATAGATCTGCTGCTTAATTTAGAAACTTGTTTTCTAAATATATCTTTTAAATAATTCAAACATTTTTCAGTTTTCCCCCATTTAAGCTGACAGGCTTTACCTGTCTTGGATCTTAGTCTAAGTCCATCTCAGCTCAGTAAGGTCAGCACTTAGGTAACTCTGAAGCACCATCTACCTAGTTAAGCACTTGGGTATGGCAGAGGATGGAGCTGCAGTTAGCTGCCTTGGGCTTCAGTCTCTGCATGTCTGCAGCCATTGGCAAATGCTCTGTGGTTCGGTTTCTCCGACATGCAACTCCCTTCATAAAATACATCAAGTTTCCTTAATGAAAAGGACTCATTCTGATTTCTTTTGTTAGTACCATCATCTGCCCTACGAGGATAGGTTGAGGGAGCTGGGCCTGTTCAGCCTGGAGAAGAGAAGGCTAAGAGGGCATCTAATCAATGTGTATAAGTACCTCAAGGGAGGCAGTGAGGAGGATGGGGCCGGCCTCTTTTCAGTGGTGGCCGCTGACAGAACAAGAGGAAATGGCCTCAAACTAAAACACCAAAAGTTCCACGGGAACTTAAGGAAAAATCTTTTGACAGTGAGGGTGACAGAGCACTGGAACAGGCTGCCCAGAGAGGTTGTGGAGTCTCCTTCTCTGGAGATCTTCAAGACCTGCTTGGATGCAGCCCTGTGCCACGTGCTCTAAGTGGCCCTGCGTGTGCAGGGGGGTTGGACTAGATGACCTCTAGAGGTCCTTTCCAACCTTAGGCATTCTATGATTCTATGATCTTCCTATTTTACTCAAGCAGTGTACAGCAAATAAAGGTGAGAGACACAGGAGGAGACAAGGTGGTTATGACCATTTTACCTGGATGAGAGCTAGAACACAGGAACTGAATCCCTGAGCCAACAGCCCTTCCAGCTGCATCAACACCAAGAGTTCGTTTGGGAACTGCAATGCCATTCATCTTTGCAAATACATTATCAAATACAACAAAATAGTTCTTCATTCTTTATATTTAAAAAGGCAGCAGAGTGCCAGCTGCATAGAACTGTATCAAAAGCAGGCAAGTCTGTTACAATATCTAGCCCATATCCCTGCTTAGTACAGAAATACATTTTGGTAACTCTAGGCTTAAGTGCAATAAACCTTAGGGACAAACAGCGTTTCTACACTTGAAATAATGTCACTGTCTAGGTCCCAAAAGAGCTAAGCTACCCTGGCAAGTGTCAGCATTTCCTCCACTGCGTCCCACCACTTTAGTGGAGAGCACAGAGCACTAGAGCTGCGTTAAGCCCCCTCACTGTTGCCTTTCCTGTGCAGGCCCATTTCCCATGCGGAGCCTCACAGCAGCCTACTCAAATAGGAGCTGACAGCAGCTTTGGAACCTGCTGAGGAGCAGGCAGTAACCAGGAAGCGCACAGCAATTTAGGTTGAAAAGGGTCTCTGAAGGTCCTGCCATTGCCTACTTGATGCAAAGGTAACTTCCAAGGTAAATAAATCAGTGGCCCTGAACCTTGACCAGCCAGGTCTTAAATCCCTTGAGGATGCAGACTATTCAGGTATGTGTTCAGTGTTCAAGCTTGCAATGAATGAGATTTCCACCATCCCCAAGTGCTTCCAACAAAGGAACAGAGCACTACCCTTACAGCAAAGGCATCTACTACACAGGCACTGAAGGCCACTAACAGCAAGGCATCGCGGGCAGCAGCACAGGACGCAGCCTCACACACCTCCAGTGTCACTAACCACGAGTGACATCAGGAGCCCAGTGCAGCATCCCCTCCTCCGGCTCCAGAAAGAGCAGCCTCCTTCCCCCCGTGACCTGGCTTTGTCTGTCTGGCCGCAGGAGAGGCGTCCTGCACCTGCACGAGAGCCGCGGCATCCACGACCTGGGCCTGCCACGCTGGCAGCTCTCCCTCTGCCTCTTGGTGGTCGTCATCATTCTGTTCTTCAGTCTGTGGAAGGGCGTCAAGACGTCAGGAAAGGTAGGGCTAATATTCTCCTATCTCAGTTATACTCTTTGTCTGCTTTAAGTCTACTAATTCTAGAAAGGAAGAGATTAAATCACTGCATCTAGGGACCCCTCCAGGTCCAAAACATTTGTGGAGGACCTTTGTGAACTTTGTGTAGGAACTTTAGTGTGGAGGACCTTTGTGAACTTTGTGTAGGAACTTTAGTGTGGAATACACACTCCAGATTCAGTCTTTATTTTATCTACAAACCTTATTAGTTTGATTCTCAAGCTGGAAATTTTATTGGCATATTAATTTTTATTCATCATTAGTGGTCTCATTCAGAAAATACTGAAGAGACTTGAAGTAGTCTGACACATGACTCCCATTCTCAGACAACTCTATTCACGTTTTAATCCACTAAGATGCTTTGCTTTTTTGATATAAAAGGTTGTGACAAGAGGAATAATGCTGTGACAAGAACTACCTGGTAACCTTGCAGGGAACTTGCAATTACTCTTTGACCTCCATCAGAAAACTCCCCTCCAGAAAGTGGGGACACGTCCAGGAGCTCTGGGGACATCTGCATGGCAGTATCATCGCACGACATCAGGCAGTCCCTGCACTTACTTAGAAACCCACAGATGAGCAGCAGGCAGACATGAACATGCAGTCCTAAGCACTCCAGCAAGTCTTGTTTGACAAAATCATCTCCTGCTGATATTCCTATACATGCATATGGGCTAATATACATACGGATATATACTTCACTGCACTTTCCCTTGAGACAGCCTATATAACACAAATCAACAGCTTCTCCATAAAGCATAGTCAAACATAAAAAATTGTCTACTGAATTTTTCTCATGTTCTTAAAATTTTCCTAGTGGCTGATTGATTTGGGATCTCTGCTTTCGGCAGGTTGTGTGGATAACAGCAACTTTGCCTTACGTCGTGTTATTTGTCTTGTTAATTCATGGCATAACCTTGCCCGGGGCGTACAACGGAATAAGCGCATACCTGCACATAGATTTCAGAAGATTACAAGAAGCCACAGTAAGTGCACCCTTCTGCTCTCCTTCCCTGTTATTGTTAAAACTCTTCTGTCTGTTATTAAATCTGCAACTAGCAGAGCTAAGTTCTGAAATTATATAGAAATGCTTTTGCATAAGTACTATCCCACTTCCTCCGAGAGGCTAGATTTCCAGGACCTTCATAATGATGAAGGCAACAGGACTATCTCAACTGGAATCCAAACTAATTGGTTCACTGGGAACTGTCCGAGGGCAGTTTCAGGTCTTGCCCCAGCTTAAGTAGCATCCACTTGGCCTGTGCCCTCTGTAGGCTGCACTATCCTTTACACAGGAAGATTGGTCCTATGCAAAATTAGTTCTCAAAAAGCTATAAATTCCCTGAGGAAGGCGATTTTCCTTCTTGAATCACAAAGTTAAATGTTAACATAGTAAATAAATAAAAAATAAATCCAACATTTGAACATACTAGTAAATATACTAAGTCAGGATTAACCCATCAGGTCACTGTCCTTTAAATGAATGAGGCTTTCAATTTTAAGATGTTCTTATCTTACTATTGCAAGTTACACACATTTCACTGTAGTGAAATATCATATATTTCACTAACAATACTATAAGACATTCTAATGAAATATAACCAAATCAACTCAACCTGTGGAGTGCTTCGGAGCAAGAATTAAGTGATTTCACACATTGTAAAGCAACACCTACAATCAAGTCAACAATTGATAAAGTCACCTGCATCCCAGCTCTATACTCAGCAGAGAACTGATGGATACAGACAGATTTTGCCACTAAAACCAGCATGAATTGTTTCTAAAATGGACATTTCTCTGGATCGGCCACCATTCACACAGGTATGAAGTAGAAAAGACATGGCTTTGTTGGAAGGAAATGAATTGCCCTGGAAACTCCCAGCTTTCAGAGCACTGCCTGGGCAGTCAGTGCACACGGCTGCCCTGGGCGCTTCCTCTGCACCACATCTCCGTTTTACTCCACTGACTTTGCCTGAGGAATTCAAGAGGCAGACAAAGATCTCAGGGCTCTTTCACACACAGCTGGTTGAACAAGCCTTCCCCAGGTCTTTTCACTGCAAATTCAGGAGCTTGGCATATCCCCTATTTGGATTCTGTCAACAAGAAATTCTCTCCAGAACCCAACTCCAACTGGCTCCCGTCTGGAGTGCTCAAAGCTAGGTCAAATAATGTCAGCCCAAAGGCCAGGCCTCCCGGCTCACAACTGCCTTCCCCTTTGCACACATTAGTAGCCATTCCTCTCCCTTGGCTTAAGGTTTGTGCAGCTCCTAGTTGGCTATCCCTAAATTTACTTGCTTCTAAGACTAAATTTTTCACGACCTGAAAGAGTTGCTCCTTTTCTGCTGTTTAGTGAGAAATTCATGACATTAAACCCTGAACCATAATTTGAGAAAAATGACATCTATACAGCCATTCTGGTTTGCAATAAAGCACATCACACTGTTTTCCATTATATCATCTTTCAAATAATTAATATTTTCCAATAGCCCTTAAAATTACATTTCCCTCCAAAACCTAAAGGATTTAATGAATGGTTCAGCATTAACTGAGAGAATCTCTGATAATTAGCATAGGTGCTTTCATACATCGTGTTAGGATGGGACAAATCTCTCTAGACTGCGTCACACGTGAAAGCTTAGCATGAAACCATGTTAACCATGAGGTGGAACTCAAGTTCCTTAGAAGTGTTGTTAAATCACTGCAGGATAACACACTAGGGCTGATTTTAGACAGATGTCTCAAGCACTTGGCAAAATAAGCCATTTGGACAGTTGGACTCATTTTAGACGGTACTAAGAATTATTTATTTCACTGATTTCATTACCCTTATGAAATTTATCTGTGAGATGCTTATTTGAATAATTGTGTAATGACTGAATAAATGAAACCCTCATTAGCCAGAGAAGACTCTTCAGGCTTGCAGTTCACATGGTTCCCGACATCTGTTTGCGCATCTTGCATGGATGTTGTGCTGGAGATGTAGTTCAGAAAATACATAGCCTCAAAAACATGCCTTCTCCAGTGAACAATTCTTAAATTCTCTCCAGTACATCAAACTCGACTGGAATGATCATCACAGAAACAGCTCTTCCAGGCAAATGGAAAGGAAGGTGGCAGATGTAGACTGATTTTGTTTACAGCCATGTCATACTTTAGCCTCTTAACCAAGATAGCCTCAGATAAAGTGTAATAGCAGACCCATGCAAAAAGCCCTCCTGTGGTAAAGAAAATATTATGTGACTCCTGACCCATTAACTATTTTTAAATTCTATGTTGCACATTTTAATCTAAATTGGAACAAGCACTAGCAGAAGAGTTTTTGTGTATCTAGGAGAAGGATCTCATCATCGTTTCAGTACTTGGTCAAAGCAGCAGTACAGCTTCATGGGGCACATCCCACTGAGCGAGCAGCACGTGGGCGCAGGGAGCTTGCCCACTGCTCGGGCACATACTCCTTCATGGCAAGCACTTCCAGAGCACAGCTGTACTCTACGTACGTTCTGCGTGTTCTTGGGGCACCACCATCTCATGAGCATTGAGTATTTTCACCAGACCTACAAAGCCAGTTGTCTTGTACAATTCTTGCATTTCCTTGATGCACCTTTTGGACTGAACTGACATTCTAATAATGCTGTTGTCATTTGCAGGTGTGGATTGATGCAGCCACTCAAATATTTTACTCTCTAGGAGCTGGCTTTGGAGTTTTAATTGCATTTGCCAGTTACAATAAGTTCGACAACAACTGTTACAGGTATAATAATCTATTCTTCCGCTACTGCTTCAGAAGAGTATTATTTTATTTGATAGCTACAGACAGAATAACTTTTTAGATATTTGTCTTCAATTATTGAACTTTGTGTGGACATAGCAACCAACCTAAAATTTGAATCACTGTCTTCCTTACTGAAATTTTAGCAACAAGAGCCTGCCAAGATTTCTGTTGTACTGCAAAACAGAATGGGATTAAATTTAGACTTCAGACAGCTGTGTAAACTGTACTTGTGTTTGTCTCTCAAAAGCACCACTAAAAACAACAGTGAACGTGGGATGGAATCTTACTGATCCAAAAACTAAAAACCCCAATTCCAGTTTCCAGAGTTTTCATGCTTTGAGGTTATGTTTCTGATTTTTTTTTTTTTTTATGTTGGGAACTAATTTAAGAATGCTGTTTAAATCAACCGAATTTATAACTCTTTTGCTGAATCATTAGCATGGAAATTCAGCCAGAACTAATCTAAGGCTCCGCATCTTCAGAGAATCTAAAGCATTTAAAAGTTTTGTTGTCATTCCATCTTGTAATGAAAGCAAACATCCTTTAAAAATTTCCCATGAAATACAAATTCAGCAAGTACATGTATTACAGACGCATTATGAGACAAGCAGTGACAAAAAATAAATCAGAAAGGTAGAGGAGACTAAATGGCCTTGAATTGCTTTGAATGGATCTGAAGCCAAAAAAAAGTAAGCTTTGTCCTCAACCCAGGATGACTGTGGGTTCAGGATTAGTCAGACTAGGTGATCTGCAAAGGATAACCCTTCGGATAGAAGCCAGTCATATCAGTTCTCCAATTTGACATTTATTGTCACCTGCAAATAATTCTGCATTACTCTCATACAGAACAAAATTATGCAGGAAGCAAATATTTGGCTAATTTTTCTCCTAAATTAAAGACTTGAAACTAAGAAAACACTACAGGTAATATGTGAAGTCATATTTTGTTCTTAGCTTATTATACTTTAAAGCAGTACTGCTTTATCAGCCTTGCCTTCCCTGTATGAGTAATGTGCAGTTTCATAAAGTAATTTTTCTATTCTAACGATCAAAGCACACTAACTCAGCAATGCAAAACATGTGGAAAACCTGCAAATAACCTTCTTTTGGTAAAACAACTGTAGAACATGCTGATATCTTAATAATGTTCAAACATTTGTTGCAACAAAACAAATTGGATCTACTGTTTCTAAACAAAGGCCACAGCTCATCACCATAGTGCTATCTGTACCACAGCACACTTTCTGTGAAAGAAATAGTAATGTTAGCAAGAGTAACAATACTGAAAATGAGAGCCAGAAAAAAACAAAATCTGTACATATGAGGGAGCCCCCAGTAACGTGCATGCAAAATAACCTCAGCTCAGTTGCAGAAGAGATAATCACTGCCTGATCCATTGACTAAATGAACAGAAGCCTTGCTCACTTCCATGAGGCCTTTCTGAGCTCTGGGAAAGACGGAATCAGCACCTGATCAGTGAAAAATATCTAGCAATTTTCTTTAAAAATTGAAAAGAACTTGAGTTTATGGGTCCAGTTTGGTTCTTATTGATCCAGAAGCCTTCCCACAAGGGAACATTTAATTGAGAATTGCAGGACACCGTCAGTTCTTCAATGCTATTAAAACAGTAATATCCAGAAGAGGATAAAACCTGGTATATGGCACCTATGTTGACAGGTAGGGTAACTGATGATAGAAAATCATATTCTTTTTATTAAAGCACTGCTTGGCATCTCTGAAGGTCAGAGGCCTGTCCTGTTCTAAGGGTCCTGTCCAACCATATTAGTCCACCAAGCCTGTGCAGTGTCATCTCAGCTAGAGACACTTGGTCTACTCATTACAGCACAGGCTGCTGCCAGGAGCACTGGATCATCAGGATAAAGTGCTTGATTACCATTCTCACCAGATTCTTCCTATCATGATAACATAATCCTCATCTGGCTCTTGAAGTGTTTTTTTCACTGGCATGTTCTTTTCTCCATCACATTAGGGATGCTTTGCTGACTAGTACCATTAACTGTGTCACAAGCTTCATCTCAGGATTCGCAATTTTCTCCATTTTGGGCTACATGGCTCACGAGCACAAAGTTAAAATTGAGGATGTAGCCACTGAAGGTAGGAAGTGAATTTTATACTAGTTTTACCCGTTTTCTTCCACCATTTATTTGAAAATGTTTACATTTCTTTCAAAGCAGCTGGTGAAAAATCTCAAAGGTACCGGAAAGACTAACTTGGGCACTATAAGTCTATGTTGAATTACCTTGCTGGAAGGTGGAGTGTAAATGCTATTGATTCACCTCAGCTCTACTGAGCTGAGCGTCCCTGGCATCTCGTCCCCCACACAACCATCTTGTGAGGTAAATGGGCCTTCATTCCTGCTCAGTTCCTGAGGAAGATGCTGCTGGAGGCTACTGCTTTTCAAAGGCTCTGCGTGAGCTTAGCTGTAGTCTTTCCTCTGATAACAGGTCACCCACCATGTTTGTTCTCTCCTGCATCATTTCCAAGAAGTCTCCTTCCAAAGAGTGGATTGCCCACCCACAGTTTCCTTTTGCACTACACAGATGTAAAATAGCTAGCAAGGGTCAATGAGTTCCCATCTCAAAACCTGGAGGGTATCAATCGCATAAAAACATTGGGAAAATTGGATAGATTTAAGTAGTCAAAACTGCCTTGCAAAGGACATTACTGAAGTATTTCAGATCCATTTTCAGTATAATTTTGCTCCAAGTGTAACTTTTTAGTAGAATTTTTGCTCCAAGTATGATGAACTACTCACAGACGGAATGTATACTGATGTAACAGTCACTTGGTCAATTTATCTCGTTAAAATGAACACTTAGGGCAAGTTAAACACTTGGAGAAGTTTAGTAAGCTAAGTGGTACTTAGATACCTTGTTTCTTTCTTTCCCATTTCAGGAGCCGGTTTAGTTTTCATCCTTTATCCAGAGGCAATTTCAACACTTTCAGGATCTACCTTTTGGGCAGTGGTATTCTTCATCATGCTCCTTACTCTTGGCATTGACAGTTCTGTGAGTACTTTTCCTTCTAGCCCTGCTGCATTTTTCTAATAACTTCTCTAATAACTGAAGAGATATTGGCCTTAAATAAGGAGGAGTTACCTTTCAAATAAGCTTTCTGTACACTCCTCGAAACCATCACAGACAACATACTAATACTATTACTCTTAAAAACTCATGTTTAAGATGTTTAGGAAAAGATCAGATAATTTACAAGCCAGGAGACCATATCCACTCTTGCTGTTTCTTTTTTCTTACAACCTTAAGTATAATAGTTATTGATGAACAGCCCTTATTTAAAGGTTATGATCCAAGAGCACTGCTATAAACTGCTATTACTGCTACAAATTGCAGTAAGATTCTGAACCCCACTTGACAAGGGGCAACAGTAACACACAGGCTGGTTTCTGTAAGAGATTTTCACACATGTTGAAAATCTATTGAAGACACAAACAGCAGCTGATGATAGACTGATATCTAGGTTATCTAGACAGATAGCTTTTTCTTTAGGCTATCAATGATCCTGAATTTACTGTAAATGCAATCACTATTTAATAATTGCACCAGGTAATTTCTGCACCGCTTTATCTCTATAAAACACAGGCTGAAGTGAAGACTAAATTATCTGTGTTTTCACAACAAAAGAAAAACAGCAAAGAAGCAGCAATGAGAAGATTTGGTTCAATCTGCAGTTAAATTAATTTGTTAAAGTGATGATTTATAGTATACTATGGTATTCAGGATGACAAAATCTAGACATACAGAATATAAACTAAGTGCCCTACCAGCCTTCATACTGCTTTGTCCTTGCCAAAGAGGCATCCAGACATCCTATAATATTTAGCTTAAAAGCTGCTTAATTTGGGATAAAAATGTGGTTTTCAAAGAACATTGCCATGAAGAATTATTCACGCTTAACAGGGTGACACTTTTTTTTTACTACTGTAAAGCATAAAAGCCTCTTGTGAAGTTCCAACACAAGAGGAATTAGGAATTTGTTGCTGAAAATGGAAAAAAAAAATACTTCTTCCATTGCTTGGAACTTCAGAAAACTTCCTTTATATTCAAGAACAAGAAAGGGAATAAAGAACTAGCAGCAAAAACAGGAACATGGAAAATAAGCTAAAAAGTAAGGTGGCAGAAGGAAGCTTTGATCACTAGCAAATAGCTGAATGAGATATTACAGACTGAGATATGAGCTCTGAAGTTCAGATCCAGATCTAACTTTCTCAAGTGCTTGGATCTTTGGATTCCAGATCAGACTCACTAGAATTATTCAGGAAAAAAAATGAGGCAAGATCATGTCTGGGTTTTTACTTTGGCCATTTTTCAACTATAAGCAACATGAAGGCCGTAAAAGCAAGATTTGGCATATTGGATTACGCATATAAATGTCCAGCAAAACCAGAGCAGGATGAAGCATACAGAAAAGTTGTGTATCCCATTTAACTTTGCTAGTGAGATAAAATTAAGGCTGTAATACTTCTGAGTGAAAACAGTGTTTTAGACTGTAGAACTCTTACTACGGAGGAAAAACCATCTTTCTTTTGGAACTAACTAAAATGCCACGAGCTGATAGACTGGACAAACTTCTGGAGCTTCTTGCTAGCCCATAGCTTTGGGTAGGGAAATGGAAAATCTATCAAATGGAAAATTGAAACTTTAAAGCTTGCATTAATTCAAATCAATTCTACCCCAAACTAAAGATGAATAATATATGTTTACCCATGCACATAAACCTGCACTGGCCCCAAAATACAGGCACATGTACAAAAATGGAACCGTCAAAACATCGAAGTGAAATCTGGTCACACGAGCGTTGGCAAACAACGGCGCAAGTGATCGGAAGTGGAACAAGTATCTGCAAACACCATGTTTGTGCTTATGTCCCTGGCTTGCCAGGGAAGGCAAACACAAGGAACAAGCACTGCTGTACCTTAAGAAGTGGCCCCTAGCCAAGAGGCCTCTTCCCTTTTCCATCTTTTCTAAGGCTGATACAACGTGCCAACATGGTACTCTTAAAATAGCAAATATTAACCTAGGTTTAACTATTCATAGATGCCATCACCACAAGATTAGCAAATAAAAACCAAGGTGAGGCCCTGGACCATTGCACTCATTTTTGACTGTTTCCTCTAAAAAAAAAGCCAGCAAACCAACCACAAAACCCTCGGCCTGCTCCTCTGCCCCAGCCACTTCACTGCAGATCGGAATCACTCATCCTACAGAGACAACTCTCAGCTACCCAATGCAAGGTGCCTGTTGCTCCACATTCCTGGAGGAAGCAGACAGAATATTCCCATACCTGCTGCACCACTACTGCACTACTCCAAACAAAACCCCAGGTTTTGTCCTGCTCTTTCAGCATGACCAAAAGCCTTACTGGAGGAATCTAAAGTATAAACAGGTTGGTTCATTATTATGAGGCCAGAATTCATTTTCACATTGGTGCAGGAGGGGCAGAAGGCTATCACTAGGAAAAATAAACTGAAATTCAAACCTGTGAACAATGATTTAAATGGAAGACTCAGGAGGTAGATTTCCTATACAAAAAAACAACAGAAAAAAAGCTCATGTTCAGCATTTACTTCCAGAAAGTGAAGGAAAATTCCACATGGAATAAACAAAAAAGAAGTCATGCTTACTGCATGATCTGTATTTCGACTGTGTGTCCGTCCCATTTAACTCAGGCTCCTGCCTTCCTCTCCTCAGATGGGCGGCATGGAGGCCGTCATCACTGGCCTGGCAGATGATTTCCAGATTCTCAAGCAGCACAGAAAGCTCTTCACCTTCGGTGTTTCTTTTGGCACTTTCCTACTTGCCCTTCTTTGCATCACCAACGTAAGTACAATTAAAGTGTCCTGATAGCAGCAAGCTACCTTAGAAATGCTGCTAGCCCCAGAGAGAAATAAGCATCTTTGTGTTTTTAGTCTTGATAAATTTAGTTCTTAATCAACTTAAAGGCCCATCTAATGCTTTGCAGTCTTACCTGCCATAACGCTTCTCTGGTCTTTTTTTTTGTATATTATTAGCTATTAACCAAATCCACAAACACACATTCCCAAGACATTTGTGCAATCCAGGTGTTATTTTTTCATATTCAATGGAACTGTGTTGAACATTTATTCCCAGGTGAGGAATTACAGATCAAGTGGATATGCCCATCATCACATTTGTAGAGCAAATAAAAATTATGATTTCACTTGTGACTTGGTTTTGATACCTGTTTTAACTCCCTAATGCCAGGGTGGAATTTATGTGCTCACACTCCTGGACACATTTGCAGCTGGGACTTCTATATTGTTTGCTGTTTTAATGGAGGCAATTGGAGTTTCCTGGTTTTATGGTAAGCACTTCATTTCACATCTGCAAAATCTTTTCCAAAATTTCTAGTGTGCTCATAGGGTTGCATGTGGGTTTAAAATAAGTTACCTCGTGAGAAAAGCCACATTTCACGCAGTGACTTTCATCTGAGATGCACAGAGTGACAGGAATGTAGATGTTCATAGGCCAAATTCTGAGACTCAGCACAAAGGCAAAGAAAACTGCATCCTGAAGATGACTGCAGAACCAAGGGAATGCTACCTCTCTTGCCAGGACTTCACAGCTGATAACATGGCTGATGACTCACAGGGGCAGTTTTATACCCTTCAGGTGGTTTCAAAGCACATGGGTTAGCCTAAAGTCACCTGTTCCTCCTCTCCATGATTTCCACAGCCATGTATTTTTTTTTTTTTCAGGGGGGGTGGAGGCAAATCCCAAGCTTATGTGCAATAGAAAAATAGTCTTTACAAATTTGTTCTTTCCCTATTAGTCCCTTTGATTTGAGACATTCTAAACTATTCCAAAGGAATTATTACTGCTGCAAGGAATATTATTTCATAGCATGATAGAAAATATCCAGCATCCTCCTAGAATTCCTAGAAATAGAATATATTCACAAAGGGATAAATGGTTTTAGCTTCAGTTTTAACCTATTGTCACACCCCTTGTCTCTTCATTTTAGGGTTCAAAAGTCCCAGGAGGCTGCAAATCCTTTTTCTATTGAAATGTGTACTGAACTAACTGTCTTGACTCCCAGTATGATTTTTCTCCCTCCAAAAGGCAGTTCTGTTCAGATAAAGTGTTTATCATTAGTGCAAGTCAGTCGTTGCACATTCCATCCTGCTGCACTTACCTCCCTCAGTCGCTCACCCCATTAGTGCCACGTTGCCATTCCCTAGTCACTGCATCCCTCTCAATTAAAAACTGCTGCTGAGTGAATGCGCTGAAGGAATGATACCCATGTGTAGAGCTGTCCAACCTACCAAAGCACCAATTTTTAGCTTTAAACTGCTAATTTTGTCCTCCAGCATCAGCACGGAACTCGCAGCTTAGCTGCTGTTTTCTGTCAAAATAAGTGGAGACACCAAATTTTACAGGCAACTTTAATGGATGTGTAAGAGCTGCATGCAGAAGAGTGATCATAGCTTAGCTCGGAAGCCGAGGTATAAAAATATCGCTGTTCAGTAAGTGAAAGTTATTATCTGCTGCTTCTAAAACAGGATTTCCTGGGCTTTACAATGGCTACGTTTTGGATCTGGTTCACAGAGCAACCCAGCCAAGTTTAGTCAGGTTTCATTTATTTATTGCAACTTCTTCTGTCCTCCCTCATCCCTTCCCTTCTTCAACCATCGGGGAAGATATCTGTTCATGTGTCTTAAGCAGCTGACAGATGTTTCTACTGACACAATACGACCTGTTGCTTTATAAAAACCAACCTATTACAGCCCCGGGTGCTATTGAAACTGTTTTGACTGATTAAATCTGGCAGGAGCTCATCCACCTTTTTTTCCTGATAGACCCCTGTTGCCTTAGTGACCCAGCAGGAACATTAAGCCAGCCTGAAGGCTGGCTTTGGCATTTTGGCACAGACCAAAACCATGGCAATTTTGATATTTAGCTCAGATTAAGTCCATGTTAATTAACTGTGAAGTTTCTGCTCACAAAGGCCACCTGAACCTGCAAGAGGTGGAGGAGCCAGTTTCAGTGAAGTGCATTTCAGTTAAGGCTACCAGCTTACCAGCATCTTGCCTCCTGGGCAACCCCGAGCTCACTGCTCTGCTCCACATGCCAGGGCAGAGCAGGCAGCTCTCCCTGAGATACAAACCTGCTGCTCAGCTTCCCATGCAGGACAAGCTCCTCTTAGCCTCCAACAAGAGCATCTCCTCAAATGATTAGGAAAAGTTCAGTGTAAATGAGCAATATTCTTTAGGCTTAATTCTATTATTTCAGTCAATGTAAGTCTTTCCAACAAAAATCCTTTAAACAGAAAGTAATGTCCTTAGGGTTCATTTATTTGGAAAAAAAAAAAAAAAAAAGAGATAAACTATCTTTGAAAGAGAAAGAAGCCATGGGTAGTGCCGGCTCACACGCCTGCTTTGCTCACGCGGGCCTGGCAGCGCAGCCAGGGCAGGAAACACACGACTGCAAAGTGACGCAGCCCACAGAACCCAAACCCAGGCGAGACGAGCATAGGGCCTGCCTGGCTCTTTCAGGAGAGGGTGTCAAGAATCGCTTGACACTTCTCTGGTTCTGCTCCACACAGTCAAGAAGCGCCGCCCCAGCTGCAGCTGCATGCAAGTCAGCAGTGCCCACTGTCACCAGCTACTGAGAAGCATCAACACAAGCACGACCAGGAGATAAGTCAGCCCTCCCTCCTCCTTGAGCTCGCGAGACCATGTCTGCCTCTCTGTACCACCCTCCACATTCCCAGGACAGAAACAGTTCAGCTCAAGAGGTCACCTCAGCGGAGGGCCACCAAGATGGCCAGGGGACTGGAGCTCCCCCAAGAAGGGCCAAGGGCAGGGGATATTTTGAGCTTGAAAAAGACTTAGGGAGGCCCTGGCTGAAGATTTCCAGAACCTGCAGGGAAGATTTTGAGGGAGTGAGCCAGGCTTTCCACCAAGGCGCGTAAGAGGGACAGGAGACAACAGTCGTAAATTGAAAGAGCAAAAAAGAATTATTTAGCAGGATAACTGCTAATAATAGTTTTTATTTTCTGATTCAGTGTAGTTAATTTGATTTATTTCATTTAAATATGACATTATAACTATCTCTAACTTCCCCAATTGAAAAAATGCAAGGTTAGAATAGCATGCAGAATACAGTGTATCTCACAGGCATGCACAGCTAAACCAAACAGGAGGGAAAAGCAACACATACAAAAATTGCCTGTATGGCTCTAGACGAGGCTCGTGCATGACTGCTTTTTGGAAACATGCCCTTAAAATTTCAGCTATTGCCAGCTATTTCATGCCAGGGTCAGGAGCATGTGTGCAACTGAGCTGCTTGAGCCTTCACAGCAAAAGGAAGTTCTCCGCTGATTGCTGACTTAGTGCCCTTCACACGGCAGTATGATTTATCTGTATGAATTATAGCTAGAACAGGACAAATTCTCTGTGCTGTTCAGCAGGCAATTCCTGTGGAGATATCCTGAAGCAGCTTTGATATTTAGACAATTCAGAAATTACACTGAAATTCTCTTCATGATTAGTGCAGTGAACCAGAGTCTGTCCATAAACTCTAAACAGATGTTAGTTTTTCAGTGACAAAGCAAGGAGACAATTTCTGTTCTGGGCAACCAAGCTGCAGTGACTGCAGGACTCACCAGCAGTATAGGCTTATCTCGGAATCGCAGGGAAAACAGGCAAATACTTTTAAGAAATGCGGAAAGCCTAAGCACTAAGTACTGCCATACATAGTTATGGCCACATCCTACTTCGGTCCTGAAAACCTGTAGCATTAAAAAGCCTGCTATTCAGAAAGCAGTCTGCAAGCACAGATTATTTCTCCTTCATAGCAGAAACTGCCCATAAGCACTATTAGAGCTCTGGGTATGTCTGTGTGGGACTTCCAAAAATTTTATTCATAGGTTACCAAGTCCTTGTCTTAAACCTCCTGCGCAATAACAAATTCCCCTGCCAGGACGGACAGTGGAATTGCACTGCCCTTGCAGTTCCAGCCCTCCAAAGCTCACATGGGCGGTGTAAATAGAATCAGATTCAACTCAGAGCTTTTGCAGATGGTTTCTTGTATTTTGATACCTCACTTCACCTATTCAATAATATTGCATAGAAAAAAATAAAGTTTTCCCTCAAGCATCCAAAGTTGGTAAATACATTCCCCTGACTGAATGTAAAAGGTCAATCGAGCTGCCCTGTCTATTCAATAACTAATTTAATCTGTTGAAGTAAATAAATCCTACTGATTTGATCCCCAAGAGAAGCAGCTCTTATGATAAACTGTTTATCATATCTCTAAAAAGCATTCATGTCAAACAACACTATTTCTGTTTGCCCAAAATGATTCAGAACTAAAAGCAATCTCAATGAAAAGATTATAGTATAATCATGTATTATAAACCAGCAGTTTGACATGACACATTACCCTAAACAGAGAAATATTTACCTCTGAGCCAGTAACTTGTGAGCCACTGACTTACAGTCAGAGAATTTTTTCTTTTTGAAGATAATTGAGTGGGACATTTCTTCTACATTCGAATAATAGCAATGACCTAATTATAAAAAACAATAGGAAGATGGCCTGGGCTTAGATGAAACTTTGGCAAGATAACATCTCAAATTGGGAAATTCAACCTGAATAAAATTAGGAAAACTGGGAAGAAACTACCATACAAACCAATACTGCCCTACCCACCGTAAAAGGCATGTTTGCTTTGTATAATTAATTATAGCCAGCTAGCAGTTAATGCAGAAATGCAACTGCAGAAACACAAGGTCATCCATGTGCTTCTAAACCTGTAGGATACATTTCTAGTGTATTTCTGACGGCTACACTGCATTAGTAGATATTAAGATTCATGCAGCAGTGAATTTCAGAAAATAATTTGACATTAAAAAAGCACCCTGGATACTCTGAAAGGGCCACCTTGCCTCTCACTGCTTTAGTTTTGGACATGCTCACACATAACAAGCAACTACTCAGTTCCTTGAAGAGGTGATAAAAGATGAAGTGACATTTGTTAAAAACATTCTGTTGAAAGACTGGAAAAAGTGAGGTATACCATTCAATAGAACAAATAAAGCCTCCTTTGATTAATTAGGAATGATACCAAACTACTTCTACATTAGAAATTAGTTTGTGCACAGGTCCAGGTTTTCCTTCAGTGTACTCAAGAGTGAGTGCTGAGTACAACTGGTCACAACCACTTTTTACAATTTAACTTCAAGATATTCCCCTTTTTCAGTAGTAACACGATTTGTAACAGACCTTAAATACTCATTAATCTTTAAATCTTAACTATACTGAAGTAAAAGACATCTGTTCAATGAAAGGGGACCAATACTGTTGCCCTATATTTCTTCTGATTTGCAAGTCATTCATTCCCACTTTTGGGAGGAGCAGCAGCTGAAGGAGTTGGTTATTGCCACCAACATGACCTTACGCCAGTCTGATGTTCACATCCCTTCCCTTTGGGTTTGCCTCACAGGTGTGGACAGGTTCAGCGAAGACATCCAACAGATGATGGGCTTCAAGCCAGGCCTCTACTGGAGATTGTGCTGGAAATTTGTGAGCCCTGCCTTTTTACTGGTAAGCGTGGGTAATGATTTCAGCATGGAAGGAACATGGCTATGTTGCCTCCTACACTATAGAACAGGTGTCGAGATGCTGCTTGTTCTCTCTCCTATTGCCAGGAGGAACAGAAAACAACAACTTAATTCTTTTCTCCTCCATAGTGCTATTCTGTATGAAATTCTTGGGTGGTGAAGGAGAAGCTAACTGGGGGTTTGGGCATCTGTTCCTTCACTTCAGCAGGCTTTGAAGGAAGTAACTTTGTGCAGGAAACACTACAAGCTGTATTCAGGCAGTGCTCCCTCTAGCCCCCAGCATCCAGCATTATTAAACACAAATGATTCTGATAGAAAATAAACGAGGTAGGAAGAGACTGTGCTGAGAAAAAGAGACTCTGAGGCCCTGTGATTTAAAGTAATTAACCTTTAAATTCAAATACCACTAAATTATTGTATAATTTTACTCTCCCCTGATGGCACAAGGCATGAGTGCCATAACTCAGGTTTCACCACCCCTCCTCATTCCCCTTTTAACTGCTATTGATTCCCATTTAAAGCCACAACCTCGTATGGCTGACCTCATCTTGGAAACAAGAACAGAGAAAAAGCTAAATTTACAGAGCCTAAAAAGTACATAAAATAAGTAAAAGAAACAAACTTAATAAATGTCACAACTCTATACCAAATCAAATCAGACCATTATTTAGAATGCACATTGCAATTTCAAATTGCTTAAGTAATAACTGACACTTACATATAATGCTTGCATAAGCATGCAGAGAAAAAAATTACACTTTTAATTAGAGCTACCAAACCGCAGGTTAACCTTTCCCATTTCCAGTAATTAGATGCTTTGCAGACTCTCTCCCTGGGGTTCTGCAGTTACAGAGAAGCTACATTTGATCTGCTTGTCTATAATGTGGACCTGCTGCGCATTACCATGCACTTGACCTTCTGCTGCAAGATTTGCTCATTCTGTTTTTCTTAATGGCCAGAAGTCAATTAGAAATGTAAACGACCCATCATCCCTTCCTCCACGTGAAGGGATATACTGGGTAAGCAGCAGCTTTCCAGACGCTCAGGATGTCTGTAACATGTTCTGCAATCCTGCAGCACTGACAGATCGACCCTCCTTTGTGCAGGACCAGCACTGGATTAGCACAGAGGCTCTTCTAAATTTAACAGCTGTCAGCAGCAAACATTTCTGTACATGATGCAGTGTCTCAAATATCCATGTAATGGGTTACCCAGGAAGGACACTCTTCCTAATGTACTTGGAATGGAGGTTATATGTTCTCCAACCTGGGTACTTTTATCTTTGTACTTTGTATTAAGCTCAACTTATTTTTTTTCTTAATAACAAGATTATAAAATATAAGTTGATTAGCATGTGACAACTGTTTAATGTAAAATGTGAAACAACTGAAAAAAAAGATAGTATCCTTTCTATTTATGTTTTCTCACCAGATTAAAAAAACAAATCTATCATTGGAGCGATAAAGAAGGACAAACATATGTGCTGTTTTCACATCAGCTCGATCCTTATTGCCAGTCATCTGCTCCTTGATGCGAAGGATCCAAACCCTGTATTATTCATTTTATCTAGCAGTTCTGTAAGGTGGAAACATTTTAGGAGCTGTTTACCACTAGATTTAACTTGTCCCTTTCTCTCCAAGCTGTATTATGTACTCCACCTCTTGAGACATAACCTTTTACGTGTGCGCCTTGTCTGTGAACACAAAATTACACAATATAGTTGAGCACACTACCTGATTGAAAATCATTACATTTGTAATGTGTGCTTTAGAACACATCTTCCAATGGTAATTTATATTTCATTGCTGGACACCAAGATCCCAATTGTGGAGTGACATCTTGGAATAAGTTATATGCAATTACTCCCAGTATTTAGCTGTTTGAAACACTGACATGTATTAAATTTAGCTTGTAAGCTGGCTGATGTGAGAAGCACAAATGATTCATTACATTTAGAAAGAAAATCACAAAATGTGAACAGAGCATTGGGTTGTTTTGTGCAAAGATCCAGTTCAGAACAAAAGGGCGATTTTAGATGGGGATCTTCTTCTACGCTTATTTGTAAATCAAAGGGTCAGGATAATCATAAGGAATTTTGACCTCACTTTAATTTTAAGATATTAATTGCATTAAAGGTATGCTTCTTAAAAGTGTAGTGATGTACTCAGTATCTAAAGATAGTTTAGACAAGCCCTGATGACACACCCTCCAGACCCAAATTTCTTGTCAAATTTTGTTTCTGGACCCCCTTGGTTTAATAAACATCCAGCACATACATGTTATCCTTCTGAACACCACTCTGAGGGCCTTAATGTGGAATTTCAGCCTGCAGCTCTTGAAACTGAGGCTGGCAAGGCTGAGAAGGAAGAGGGGCTGCACCAAACACTTAGTGTGCTAGAAAAAAAGGACTTCTCTAAGACAATGAAACCTAAGCAACAAGGAATAAAAACTGCTCCTGGAGAGATTTTAGCTTTTTTTGATTACCAAATCTCTTCATTTTACATCCTTGAAACTCCTAGTTTAAATGAGACAGTAAATCAGCTGTTCCTCCCACCAATAAACCCTCGAGAGCACCTAGAACTAACTGGTTGCTAGAACCAGAAAATGGATCATGAATCTCTAGGTCAGGCAGCAAAGCAGAGAGAAGACAGGATGAAGGTCAACACCAAAGTTGGCTTGAAGCACTCCTTGGGGTAGCTGCCTAACCCAACTGATGAAAGTGTTTTTCTCCCCTCAGTTTCTTCCCATCTCAAAACCATGGTTCTTTTGATTCCTTTAGTTCGTTGTGATAGTCAGCATAATAAATTTCAAGCCTCTGACATACGATGACTACACCTTCCCTCTCTGGGCGAACCGCATCGGCTGGGGAATAGCCTTATCCTCCATGATCTTCGTGCCCGCCTGCATTATCTATAAATTCATGAATGCGCGTGGGACCTTTAAAGAAGTAAGTAGAAAGCTAGCAAAATATCTTGAAGGGGTGTGCTGAAATGACTGGATATGAGTTGGCAGCTTGTTTCTCTTGTTCCCCAAACATATTTCTTAAGAGTGACCTTTTGGATCCAGGTCCCTGATGATGTTTCAAAGTAGTATTAGTGCATCTTCCTTCAGTTGAGATAGAAATCAGCTTTCCAGAAAACACTGCAATAATTTTAAAAATATTATACATATATAATCTAATCGGTGAGATTTTATTAAAAAATATGAAAAACAGTATATTCATTTACATTCTCATAGTAGAATGTAATGTCTCTTAGTGTTAAGTAGTCTCGTACATAACTCCCAAATGGGGACAAGCTTCAGTGCCCCTTTTCCTTTGCCCGTAGGACCAGCCAAATGCATTTTGACTCAAGCCTCAAGAAAAATGTGGATTTGGGGAAGGCCTGTGATACCTTCTTCCTGACTCTCTATTCCATAGGCCCTTGCTAAATATTTGCACTCAGTATTTGCATAAGCTTTTTACTGTTGCTCCTTATATTAAAGACTAATACCAGGGGGCTTATAATAAGCTTGTTCCCTCAGTGACCGACTGAGACTCATGGCTCGGTGATATTAAAGGTTTAAGTTACTGTTTTAAATAAAGTTCACCCTACCTCTCCACAGTTACAGATGTAATCCCACTTCCCAGGGCTGACTCTCTGCTCTTCTTCCCCCGCTTTAGAGGCTCGCTTACTGCATCACCCCAGAGAACGAGCAGCATCTCGTGGCTCAAGGGAGCGTCAGGCAGTTCAAGGTTGGTACTTCTTTCCCCACACTTCTCCTTTGTACTGGCCCTTTCCTGCCTTTGGCAGCAGCCACAGCTTTGTGGCAGTCTCCTCAGGGCAGAGCCTTTCTGGGTCTGCAGTTCCCTGTTTTTGCGGGGCTGCAGGCTCCATGCCGCACGTACCAGCAGTGGGAAGGCTTTGGTGCCTGCCTTCCACCACTACAGAGATGGCTCAGCAGGGCCCACATGGTTAGGGATCATTTCTATCCAGCATTTTAGGTCATATCTGACCACAGGGAGATCCACAAGGGAGGGATTTATTTCCAGACCATCAGGCATCTTTAAACTCACCATATCCTCTCCCCTACACACATTACACAGCAACCTCAAGTCATGTTTTCTAAACCCTAAGTGTGCCGATTAAGACATGCTGAACAGCTAAATATCCAATATGTGTCAAAAGAGCTACAAAGTGAGATGCTAGTAGATGGAATCCACTTCCCTCACAGGCTTGGAGTTGGTTGAAAACTGTTGGAGATTTAAGCATCAATGAAAAATGTTACAGGCTTCCAGATAGGTCTTTCCTTTTAGCAAAGGAAATGAGCCCACAGAAATAATTCCTTTTGATAGGAGATAAAAAGGATGCAAATAAGATGCATGTGCAGTTATCAGTGCTGAGCCACTTTCTGCCTTCACAGTTGAAGGCAGTTCAAATTACACACACAACCTCAAAACACGACCCAGATTTTACAGTGGTGTTTGTGTGTTCATATGAGAAAACAAATCAAAAAATATGCCTTTTGTTCACTTTGAAATCAACTTAAGAACTATAATGGGAAAAACACTGTTTGAAGACTATCATTTTCGTATTTTAAATAATCCAAATGTAGATTTATTGGATGTAGAAGGGAAGGAAAAGGCTTCCTGTTCCATGACCACAGTCTGTGAGGTTCTGCAGCAGCAAAGCGCCCTTCCTGCCTTTTCATTTACCCATGTGCACCACCAGCTTTTAGTGCTCTAGCACTTTTAATGCTCTAACTGTAATAACTTGATGGTCCTGTGCTAATGGGCTTCAACATCCCTGCATCTATGCAGTGCTGGTCAGTTAAACCCTAGCAAGTAGTGTCAGAAACAGAAGTAAATGAACTTCACTTAGAGTATAAGAAACTCTATTTTGAAGCAAATGCCTAATAGTCCCTCAAAACCGCATGTCTAGCCCTAAGGAAACTTACATCAATTTGTTGCCTTCAAAGAAAAGATAGAAACAGCTTTGATATTGCCAAGATTGCTAAAGCATATTTAATGTTTTCTTAACAAAACACTGACTACCCTAACTTAAATTAGCCCAAGACAGATGCAACAGTTCTGTATTTTAAAATTGAACCAAGATATGACTCAACCTTTTTATTCAAATGTTTCTCACCTCCAATTGGAATTCATAGGAATTTGGTTAAAAAACTCTGTTGTTTTGAGAACTCCTTGTACTCTACATTTATCAGCCAATGCATTGAAGACTCATGACCATCACTGGAACCAACAATGTTACTAAACCATAACTTCTCTTTCCTTACAGCTTCAACACTGGCTAGCAATATGACAACTGATAGGTTGAGGAAAAAGCCAATGTTAAGTTAAACTGGGAATACAGAAAAGACAAGTTGAAAGCTCCTGTGATTACGTTTGGACCAGGCTGGCTCAGAGCTTATCTACTGACTCTTTGAGAGAAGCTATTTGCTCTCTGTTCTCAATGCCTCCCTTCTATTACTTGGCTTCAGATGATCTTTAAAGACTGAGTTTAATTTTTTCTTATCTCTTTTGGTGCCATGAGATCCCTACATGACCAAAACTTGTGAGCTTTGCTATTGGTAGGAGTGGAGGAGCAGGGAGCAGAGAAAAAAAGTCATAAGTTAAAGGCTCTTTAGAGAAGAGTGTTAAACTTTTCTGACAGTAGTAATACTTCAAATATTCATGCCACGATCTGTTTGAAAAAACAATACCTGAAGGCTCTTAGACCTTTAAGGAAAGAGCACATCTCAACTATAAGAAAAGAGCAACTTTAACTATGTATTAGTGTCATTAGCTTTCTTGCCATACTATCCTTTGGGATATGAGTTTGCATCCTTCTGAAGTGAAGACTCAGTGCTTCATTTTCAGTGGTTTGTTATTAGCCTCTTCTCTTGGTGAAGAAGGTTGTGTTTGCTGTCTATGTCCATGCCATTTTCTGTGCAGTTTCGTTATAAAGCTGACGAGTGACAGGAACGGGGTTTCTGTTGAGGTTCCTGAGTACAGAGCACAGCTCGGTATCACACTGTACTTGAGGTGTGTTCCCTTGTGTCAATAATTAAAATATCTTTATCGTAAGATTCTTACTCTGCAGACTAATTCAGTTAAGTGCCAATTTCAATACAATAGTTTTGTTATTTTTTGTACCAAATAAAGAATGTATAAAACACATAGGAATAAATACAATGATTTTTAGGATAAGCTGATCTTCCCAGAAGCACCAGAACACCAAATTTGGGCTTTATTTTGCTGTTGTCAGCAAGCTATTATAATCCAGGTTCACCTACCAAAATGTAAGACACTGTTGAGCACCTTAGAAGGACATTTTAGGCCTCCTGAGCTCTAAATCTACTCCTGCTCCTGTCTCCGGTAGCATTATGCAAGCTAGAAGACACAGAACAAACTCTACTCTTGGGTGCTGTTCTTGTTCTCTATCATCACTTATCCTTGTGGTATCTTTCCACTGATCATGGAACCCAGCAGCCTGCCATTATTTCTTTTATTTATCACTAGATGTACACTGATTTTCACAGGCAGCAGCTTCTCTGTTGAACCCAGCCTGGAGGCTACCTCTGGATTTTACCTCTCAGTATTTCTGCCTGTATTCAATTCAGTTTCTTATCTTCTAAATACACATAGTGCTTCCTTTTTTTAAGGATCGTTTAACAGGATTTTTTTTAATATGAGAAATATATTTTATAAGGCCAACTTAAGTCACAAGCAATTTTGCTCCTTCTCATTTTACATTAATTTCTGTCCAAAATAACAGAAAGGAAATCTCTTCCTTTATTCATATTTTTCCTCCAACAGAATCAATACTTCAGAATTAATCAAGTACTGTTGCTTGCCTAAGAGCCTGTGTGACCAAGCAGACAAACCAGTAGTTTTATTTAAATAGGACTTTAAGTCCAAAGGACCCTGTCTTCTGATCAACTCATTTTCTGGCCCAGCTGATGGCCAATACCATTTAGAATTGAATTTATATTAATAACCGAGTTTTGAATGTTGTTGCTAGTTTTACAAGGACACGATAGTGAAAAAGTTGAGTGCTTTACAGAAAGAACCATCCCGCCCAACTCCATATTTAATCCTATTTTTATTATTTGCTAAACACCATAGGAATCAACTTTTCCTTGCTGTAAACCTGACTTTGCAGAAACACAACTGTTTCAGTCATGGCTCGGCATGGCTGAAGATTCACAGCACAGATATAATTAACTTCTGAAAGTCTTGGGGGCTCTTTAACGTGGAGTTTTAATGGCCTGTCCCATTTTACATTGCTTTATTTGCATGTGATAAAAAATGCCAACAGCCTGCAACACTCACTTGCGAAATCCAACCTATCTGTAGCCAAACTCACACACAGAAAGTTAAATTTCATCACCACACTGCTCTAAAACCTAGGCAAAGCTGGGAGTGATTTCAGCTCTCCCCAGCACATTGGGGTTTGACTATTTGTAATGCCAACTCATAAAGCAGTTACCCATTACATCTTTATTTCTATTACTGTATAACTCACTATGTTTAGTACTTATAGCAGTAGAGTTCTGAGCTACAGAGACATTTTGTTTTGAGATTTCATAGGCAAAAAACTTAATTGATACAGAAGACAACAGGCCAATCTAAAGAATAGCAAGAATCTTATCACCATGATAAGATTCCTAATGAGAAAAACACTTCACAGAGATATGCCAGGCTTTAAGTGCAAAGGTGTTGCCCAGGGGAAGTCTCTCAGAAGTAATAGCAAGAGTTTTCCTGTCCCACAGATGGAAAGCAATGTCCTTAATTCTCCACAGCATAAGATGCTCAACTACCTCATGCCTGCTGGCTAAGTCATGCCATTAGATACACTAATATCTGTTCAAAAAAGAGCTCTGTGAAGACCAGGTTATACCCCTTCCCTCTACTCAGTGATATGGTAAAGACAGCACCCAGTTCTGGCACCCAGCTCCTCATAGGCACCCACTTTGAGCTTCCTAATGTACTTGTAATATTGAAAGGACCAAGTGTCCCAAAGATACCTCCTTTTCTCGGTCACTGTAGTTCAAGAGATCACCCAAACAAGTTCTCATCACCCAGATCATTTCTTAACTGCATATATTTCTCAAAGTCCCTCTTGATCCCAAGTCCCTCCAGCCAAGCAGCAACTGTTCCTCTCCGATAGGCCTGTCCAAGGGAGCAGACAGGCTCTGGGGACGTGTCCCCCAAAGTAACACCCAGAAGGGTGTTATTCACGTCAGCCCCATCTCAGCCAGGGAGAAAGCTCACGATGAGCATTCCTTTGCCCCTACCACCTCTTTTCCCATCCTTTGTAATCTCTGGGAGGTTTTAGCCACTGCCCAAAATACTTCCTGCTTCTACATGAGATCTCTTGTAGAAGACTGACTTTGAGTTCAAACTTTCAGCCTCTCCTGGAATCCAGATATGTATATGCTGATGGAGGACCTAGCCCACTTCCCAGAGTGGGAAATTTTGTGAACAAGCCTGTTTAAGATGTAGCATTGTCTGTTTGCTGGTAGGTTTGGAGTCAAGCCAATAGGAAGAACTGAGGGAGGCTCATTTGACAGCTCTAGAAAATATTGTCTTGAAAGATTTTTGCAAATCTGAAAAAGGAAGGGGCTATCATACATTAGCCTCTGTCTCCTGGCTGGCCCTACCACTTTGTCATTGAAATATGGACCTACTTGTAAACCTTAATTAGTTAATTAGCACCAAGGAGACAAAGAGGCTTTTTTTTTTTTTTTTTTTTAACGTTCTGCTGCCATCCAGCAAGATTATTTTCCAAATACTTGTCATGTTGTATAGCCACATAACTTAAAACTCTAGAAATTTAGACTTATAGGACTCTGTTTTACTCTGCATAATAGTCCAACAAGCACTGTGGAGGGTTTGACTTGTGTTTGAACCATGAAGTGTCTGTCTTGGGTTCTGTCATATCCTGCACATACACATTGGCAGCACTTGAAAGATATCTCACCATACTAAGGACTTGGCAGGAAATCCAGGATCAAACATGATATTTTAAATAGAGTGTGGGAGGAGAAACGCTTGGCTGTCACTATTATACCCATTCCCCAACTGCACGTGCAATGTACGTTCTATGTGGCTTTCCCAGAGGAAGTTCCCTGTAATTGGCCACTTCTTCTCAGCAAGATAAAATACCTTTTCAATGGTATTATTAAAGCCCAAACATTTTGTATATACATTTACTTCTTACTCTATTGTTTTGACATGAATTACGTTTATTTTGTTCTGCTAGGCTGTAGAAAGGGGGCACGTAGAAAGCTATTTTATTTTTAAATATCCATTTCACATTTCTTCTGATTCAGTTTTTGCTAATTAGGAGTTGTTGCTTTGAGGGGAGTAGGTTGCTCTCACCTGGTACCCCAGGCTGATTCATTACATTTCTCAAGGCACTGACAAACAGGCTCTTTTCCAAGAGCCAAATTACAAATCACAGATCAGGAATTTCAAGAGATTACAGACCTAAAGTGTACAACTTACATTACTCAAAACATTTTCAAATGAGTCTGAGGGGTTCAAGACATAAGACAGTTATCACAACATAACAAATGACTGCACATGTACATGTATGTCCTGAGCCTCTCAGCAGTAAAGTATGTTTTTATGCTGTATTTTCTCAGTAGTAAGAATTTCTGTGGTCCACAGGTTAGCTGATATGCGAGAATTTCAGCATCTCTCCCTAAGTTCAAGGCCAGAGCAATGTTTCACCCTGTCATGTCCTGTAGTAGCACACAGAGGCCACGTACTGGCTTCCTTAAGAAAAAAAATTATGCCAACACAGCATATTGCAAAACAAAAGTTTTTTGAACTTAACTTATAAAAGAGAAAGTCTTCAGCAAAACCCCATTACTCTTCTGCATCTACATCACTTTTCCACAGAGGATAATATGCATAGTTTGATCTCAAATTCATTGACTATGTGTGTTGTGGAAGCAACCCTTCCCTTTTATCTTTCACTTTCCTCTTCAGGCTTCATTGGGGACATTCCACTGAGCATTTGCCCCCTATAATCCATATTCTTCAAGGACAATTTCTGCTGACAACCAGATAGCACTAGTCAATGAGCATGTACAAAACCTATTCTTAAGCTGGGATAAGTGCAATTCTTGTGTTTTTGTTGCTCCCTAAGTGAGCTTAGGCAGAAACTTGAAAACTGTCTACAGAGAAGCTTTTCCAAGACAGAAATTTCACATATTTTGACCATTATTTTTATAAAAAGTATCAACATAGGTCTGAGTTCTTCATTTTGTTATTGATTTGCCCAGCAGCACTATTCATGACTCAAAACACAATTCTGATGCACCTACATGCATCAGGTATTGACTGCTAGAGGCAGGTGTCAGACAGACATTTCATCCAGAGAATGTTAATGGGGTGACCCAGTTGCTTTCACTAACAGGATTTGATCAGTTTTCCTCTTGCCTTTAAGAGTATATTTGACCTGCTTTTGTCACTGGGCAAACCAAACCACACTGAGAAATAAAAGATGGCCAGAAGACTAGAACCACACACTCTGACTGATTCAATGAAAGCATCCAACCAAGGAGAATATGCGAGACACCCAAATGCAAGCGCACCTTGTTCGGGCAGGGGAACACCAGGTCAGGCTCAAATCTCAAACAAGCCCAAAAAAACCTTTACATAAACCCACCCTTAATGTCATCCTCTTGACGTTGAGAGCCAAAGGAGAATCCCCAAATGCTACCTTTTTTAAATAATAGGTCTGATGAAGGTTTGCCTTACGAATAAGAGCTTTATAGGAAGCATTTACTTGATTTCCACCACTGTTTGACTTCATTTTTAATGCCTTTTTATAACAGTGACTAGACTCTTAATGGTACCATAGACCCTTAATGGTACCTCTGTATAGGAAATATTTTAATATTTTTTTTACCTTTTTTTTATTTTTAATGGAATATAAATGTATACTGTAAGGCGAGAAATTCAATTTTGATGCAACAAGGTTAACACACTAGACCTATTTCTCCATTCTAAGATTTTGTAGTCAGCCAGGCTAGTTCTATAGTATGTTGGCCTTTGATTATAAATGTAAGCAAGTGATAAAGGAGAATAAGACTTTATCGACAGCTAATGCACAATGTAGCACAATATTCTCCATTGCTGCCTTAATATCATAAAAGGAAGTCATAGGATTTTAATTTATATTTTTTAAAAGCCAAAAAGAAGAGCATCCTTTGACTGCAATTTTGTATCGTTAGAGGACTTATTAGACCAAATAAGCTGGTTTATTTCCAAAGCAAGAGATCACAGTACGGTTTTCAGGAGCAAATTCTCATAGACGTTCAAAACTTGCCACTAGGAAAGAATATTCTCTAGAGCGCCCCAGTGACCAAAAGTGTCCAAACAGCCACCGCATTTTCATGCCTAATTCCATTAATGGTGCATTTTTCAGGTCTCTTCTATTTTTTTCCCCATCTTGTATGTCTTTGGTTATCTGGGGAAAATGGCATTTCAATTTTATTTTCTGAAAGGGAGATACCTACATGCTCACGTGTGCAAATAGAAACCACTACATTTCCTATGAATATGGATGTGTGTGATGTGTGCTGGTAACTATCATTAAAATGCTGATAGAGATGGTGAATGTAAAGTATTGTCCTCATTCCTCTGTCTTTGTGTGATCAGTGTAAATACGAACTGTTTTAAGATGTGCTTTAATGTAACATTATTCCAATATTGTGTATAGAATTATTTAAATTAATAAAATCTGACAAATATGCACACAAGAATATAAAGAATAAAGAATCTTATGTACCAAGAATGTAGTCACAGCAGTCTCAATTAAAAGCAACAGCAGACATTCTTCTCCATTATCAACACCAGATATTAACAGAGAGACCAGGTTGCTTTTTTTTAAAAGAACACATCTCAATGTTTAAGGCATGTCATTTAAAGCAATTTAATTTTGAACTCTGGAAGACTGAATAATGAAATTTTTGAATGTCAATGTTTAGTAACACCAAACATTTAAAGCTACATTTAAAGCTGATATTAAAAATCGAAGCTGACTCATTTTAGATGGAGTGTTCCATGAGAATCCTGTAACCTGTTTAGTATTTAACAAAAGCCATTTCACAAAATTCTCAACTTTCACCTCTCTTCATCATCTCATTTTACCCTCTCAGCTTCAGCCTATGGGTAAGTTCCTCCATGCAACATTAACATACTATTGAGAATGTAAAAACCAAGTAATTTTGTCATCCTGAAAATATTACAGAAACCAAACATCTGGTTTGTTTTTGGCTAACCATTCTGTTATTGCTTCTCACTTGCTCTAAAAGAGGGAGATGCTTTTAAGTTACAGCCTTTTTTCAACTCCCTCAGAAGAGGAGGGGATTAGTTACTAATGACACTTTCTATAATGATAAAGACAACTACCAGGAGTGGCACTACATTTTAACTTCCAAAGCCTTCAAACACACATGAAATTTCCACTTGGCCTTTTTTTACCAGAGCTAATAATTACAACTTAAGTCACTCGTAAAGCACAAAATCACTGCAAAACCTTAATAGCCTGGGGAGATAAAATTGAAGACAAATGTCAAAACAGTTTGGTTCTTTTCGTAACACAAATCAACAACACTGCCAAGATGACAGGCCATTACACTCATGTAAAACCAAACAGGATAGAGAAAAAAAACAGATGAGGTGTTTGAAATACAAACTACAAGTAACAACACTGTTGGCCTCCAAGGAGTTGAGACCAGTTTGTCCCCAAGCTACAAGCTTAGTGCCATAACTGGCAGAAAACCAGAAATATGCCCTTGCATAATCCAAACCACCTCATAACTCCAGCAATAAATCAGTGTAGCAATTGCTAAAGAATGGAAAGGGCCTCTTTCCCCAACTGTAAGCAGTGGTAATACAACCATATCTATGTTAAGTTTTTAAGAACTTAGGGCAGAGTAATGGCATTCACCAACCAAATGTTATAACCCTTCACTCACAAATAAGCTAACAAAAACAGACTACTATACTTGAGTTTTTCATCTGTTTTTTACAACATGAAACTTTTTAACACTCTTTAGAAGAGGCACTGCATGCTACCCAGCCTGCCAATTGTCAAACAACTACATAACACTTTTCCTATATAAACTAATGTGAATTCCAAAGATGAAGATTGAAGTTAGGCAAGGAGAATAGTAGAAAACCATAATACTATGGTTTTCGTAAATAGAACTTTCCCTCTCTTATCTCAGTCTATTGCCTACAAGGTTCCCATAGACTCATCTTTCTACCCTTGCTACTAGATTCCTTGACCGGCTGTTGAATAACTCTTAAGTTGAAGCCCAGGCTTCAGCTGCATCCAAACATTTAAAGCTTTTCACTGAGAAGTGTTCTGGAATGGATTAGACTGTTATCCATTAGAATCCTGATGTACCAGCATGGAATCAGCCTTCTAGTCTTATAAAAAGCTCAACAGATTTAATTGAGGTCAGCAAACTTGGCCAACAACAAAGCCTGTCAGCATGGACTTCATTAAAGGAGCAATGGCATTTACCTAAGCATGCACAAAATGGTCACCGAAGGGAACAACCATCCTGTTTTCCAACTGCAAAACTAACTAATGTCTTCCACAGCATAATGCTGATATCCACCCCAAAATGCTTTATGCCAAATCCAAGCAGAATCCGCTTGGCTGCTTCTACTCCAAAGTGCCAAACACCAGCTGTGGCAGATGGACAAGCAGAATGTGATGAGCTGTGACAAATACACAGCTGAAGCCCTGACTATACAAATTACATTGCTGGATTGATTTTCAAAATCACATTTTCAGAGTAAGCTGCCCCTCCTAGAAAAGTCATTTTATTGACTGAAACACTGAGTTTACATGCCTAAACACAGAGAGTGTCCTATCTAAGCATTACCCATCTCAAGGTTTTAAATAAGAACTTCTCCAGCCTCTGGGACAGAACTGTGTGTTTGTACCACTGAACACCAAGCAGAGTATGCATGCAGTGTCATCATTCAAAATATACTTTTCAACTGATAATTATCATTCAAAGAATGAAAATCAGACAACATCCAAAAGCTTGATTGCCTTGCATCAAGGAGATCAGAGAGGAAAAGCCAGCTAGAACAGAAGAAAACCAAAACACCCAGCATTTGAGAACCAAAAGGGTTTTCCTTTTTCTTTTTTGTAATATTAAAATAGCTGAAAGCAAGATAAAATAGCTGTAATGTCTACCCAGCATGCAAGTGCAGTTCAGTCAGTAGTGCTGCTATGAAAGTAACTTGTTTCAACCTTTGCAGATCTCTGACTTCTCCATTTATGGGAATGAAATAATTGCAAAGAGCAGATTGTTTTGTTTTTTTTCTTCCCCAAAGAGAACAGGCTCCAAGCAGAGTACTCTAGAGGGCCTACCCAAAATATGCCACTTGAGTGACAGCAGGTCCCAGCATGTGAGCGAAGTGGGAACTCCTTGAATGTCTTAGTGAAGTAGAGCTGTTACCTGCCTTCCTCACCTATGTTGGACATATTGGGTTGAATCTAAAGATTTGTCACGTGTCATAGCATAAGCATGTTATTTCCCAAGTAATAATTAATTTTAAAAATGATATATAAACATATCCTTTGAAAAGAAGAATTTTAATGCAGGACAATCAAAAATAAAACTACAGCTTATGCGGTTTCTTTGGGAAATTTCTAGCTCAGATCTTGCACACAGAAATTGTCTGGACTGTTCCATATGTCTCGATGAAAGACGTGAACCTTTGTTGCAAATCAAAATCAAACATGAAACACGTTTCTGAAACGCAGAAGCTACCAAAAAACAACATTCTAATTTCAAGATAAGCAATTTCTACACCAGAACTTTCATCCGTTTTATGTTTCACTTGCAGGTAATTGACACTTATTGCAGTCCTAAAGTCCAAAAAATGATTTAAGGTCAAGAGTAAACTAATCCGTGCTGCTATGTTTAAAATTAAAAATTAGAACTGCATACATGCAAGTCTAAAGCCAACTCAGATATAGATGCTATTACTCATTAAAAACAAGATATTTTTACACTCTGCTTTTGAGTAACTAGATGTATCCTCCAAAAGTTTAGTCTGTGTTACTCATGACAAACTCAAAAGCTTGAGTAGTCGTCACTGGTCCTTACACATACCCTAAAACCTAGAAATTCATTTCTTACACTACAGAGAATTTCCTAATTTCCTCTTACAAAGTTGATTTCCATTTCAGTAGATTTAATTCTCCAATTACACAAGGAAACCAATTTCAACCAAAATATGACATTGAGAAGATTTTTCAAAGGCATCATTTTTCAGTCACTGAGGTTTTGAAAAAAACAGAACACAATTTAAAGTAACTACTTTAACACTGAACATATCAAAATTAAAATTCATTTTTGTGATTTCTTTGCTGCTAAAGGAAAAAATAATCAAGCAGGGAATACTGTTGGCCAATAATTCTTTAATTCCTGATCATGAATGGTCCACAGACTGATCTGTAAATCAATACTCGAAGTCCAGGGATCCTAACCAATTGACACACAATACTACATCTGATCAATTCATAAAGTTTAGCCTCAGAATTAGGTTTTCAGCATTATTCAAAAAATAGTTTCACTAACAGAATGAAAATTATTATTATTTCTGAAGCCATTTCTGCAAGTGACTATTTGGTATAATACTAACAAGTGTGAACATGAAGGCTTGCAAACAGAGCACAAGAACCCCAAGATTTTGGTGCAAGTGGTTACTCATGACCAACCTTGGCAAGTACTTGCTCTACTGTCCCCTTGCAATTCCCACAGCTTCAACGGCAGCACTCGACTGCTCGGTTTCACAGCGCGATTTTTGGCCTTCCCACTCACCTGCACTGCTCATGTTCACATCTCCATGTGCTCCCTGCCTAGGGAGAGTCTTCTGTTCCCTTGGGAACTTCCCCACTGCAAGCATCACTACCTTCATAAATCTTAATTGGGTGAACTAAGAAACTGAATGCAATTTTCCTAGTGACTAGTATTACTGACATGACCATTTCCTTAAGCACCTGACCCTTCACCATCTACAGAATATTCACCTAGGTAGTGAGGGAATTTCACTTTGAAGAGGCCTTACACTCACTGATTACAACCTCTTTTTTCTCTGAATTGTTTGGCTTCAGTAAATTTGAGTCAGGAAAAATTAAGGCCACATTTGACTTGCTCAAGCAGGTTGTTGTCTATGGGGCCTAGTGTAATTATTTGAGTAAAGACAGAAAATATCTGAAAAGGAAGAATATTCATAAGCCAAACACTTCATCTTAACAGTTCCAATCCAATTTGCTTTGGTAAGATTTGTTCTTTAAGAAGGCTGATTTTCATACAGAACTAAAAGCTTGCAAAATAACCTGGCCAGCTACTTGTCCTTTAAATAAGGAATCCAAACCATGATTTGTTTATTGTATAAACTGGACAGAGAAAAGAGTATTTCTTAAGGGTTCATAACAGCATACTCGGACTTTCAAAGGATGATTGTTCACAGACTTGTGACCTACACAAATTATTTCCTTCTTAAAAGACACATGTAACCTTCACATATTCACTACAACTGCCTGTACTACTATTAAATAACTAAATGTTACTCTGGACATTTTTTTTAGAAACAACAATGAGCTTTTCATCAAGCTGCCCTCTGAAGATGTAATAACCAGTTTTAAGATCCCAGTACATGTCAGCTATGTGTGATAATCTATCAGCAATGGATTGCTTCTAAAGCAACAGTTAGTGGTTGTATTGCACTCAGGGTTTAAGATTTTTCCCCATTCTCAAAATCAGTGTTTCTTAGATAATTGTTTTTTCTTTCTTTTCAAGACTGACAGACCATACATCTTCTAAGAGGTAATTGAACTCATCAGGGAAGTTTGTCATAGTGAAAACAGAATCCACTGACCAGCGCAAGGATGCACACATACACATAGGTGCACAGAAAGAACTGAGAGTCAGAAAAACTAAGATGAAAAGATCCAGATGTGTTATTCTGACTATTCTGCACTTCCAAGTCAACTGTTAACTAAGAAGCTCAACTGAAAGCCAACCTTGGCTTTTAGAATGTAATGAGAACACATGGACTAGCACAGATAAAGTTTCAAAAAATTATTTCTACAGGTAAGATGAGTATTACAGTAGATGATTATAGCAAAGAACATGATAATTAAATATAAAATTGTTTTAGACCATTAATTGCCTTGAAACTATTTCAGAAGCTTAAGGTATCTGGAAGAGTGACCTAAGCTAATTCCAGGCTCCAAACTCATAATCTTTTACCAGAACTAAATGCCCAAAGGTCAAGTAGAAGAAGAAGATCCTAGAGAGCTTCAAGGCTGTCCATGAAAACCTCACAGAAGCTAAAGCAGTTTATTAAACACTGAGTCACAGACTGAATGGAAAGTAGCAGGCAAGGTGAGGAACAATCCTCTTGGTCTGTTCAGCAACACGATGAGCGCGCTCAATTTCACAGTTGTTCCTAGACTTGAGACTTACCTTCGCACAAGAGGTGTCAAAAGGTAAAAAAAAGACAGAAGCAGATTTTCAAGCTATCAGCTGAGATATGACAGTTGAATATAACACCAAGTGACAGGCAGCAGATGGGAAGAGTTGTGAAGGACTCCCACAAAGAAGGAAATGCTGAAGGAACAATCCACCGCCTTGTGCAAAGAGAAGGCAGTAATCAACAGGTTTAAAGTCTCCCAAAGAACAAAGGAGAAGAACAAGTAAGGACAAGTATCAAGTATAATTAAGACCCTCAAATAAGGGGAAATTCAAAATAGTACTGCTGGTTATAAAGAGTTAAAAGTATGCTTTAAGTTTTGAAATGATTCTAAAAGAATGAGCAAAATTTCAGATGCTTAATATACACACAAAATGATGTGTCTGGCAAAATGGTCACACTTGCTGGTGCAAACACCTACTCACTTCTTATAACCACTACTGCCTGCACCAATACCTGACAAATACAAACATTAAAGAGAAGGAAGCTGCAAGCTCCATATTTTACTTCCCACCCCCACCAATCACCAAACATAAGGAAAGACAGCATGAGTACATAAAGATTCAGAACAAAGCCTGAAACTTCTCATAAAACATCTTATGATCTAGGTAAACAGCGTCCACATTCGCAGGTGGCAAGTTTGAGCCTTAAAAAAGGAGGAGTTGTTTTTTCTGTTATGCCATTATCAAATTTGGCTTCAGGATTCAATCTGTATAGGCCCATTCCTAAAAGGATGGTAAGTTAAAGAACTTCCTGATTTTCTACTTTTGGAAAAAGTGGACTGTTTTCCAATTTCTAGTTGTTCTACCCACTAGATCAGGAAGAGTCACTTACACACCCATTAGATGCAAGTACACGTACCTAGACAGGCCAAAAGTCTGCATCAACACTGCTCTGGCTTAAAATATAAGAAATCCAGAAATTGCCAACCACATCTTTAAATCACTGTGCTACCCTCTTGGTAACGCTTTGCTCTTTTCTTTTTTTGCTAAATGTTATAGAACAAATAACTCAATGTACCTAGTACACTGACCCTGTATCCTTGAACTGTTTTGTTCTTTGTTTTTAAAACTATTTATTTAAAAACTAAACCTGAAATATTAATGTCCCTTCTAGGCACACAGAATGAAGTATTCTTTGTTATCTAAGAACAGAATGAACTGTTTTCTACTCATCTGATTTGATGTTTTTGTCCTTGCAATAGGCCAGTTCAATAGTTCACATTTTCCACTGACTTTTCAATGCTTTTTGAAGCTCAAATGATATTACCCTTTAGGTACACGAGACTACTGTCATCAAGAAGGAGGTAGCACAGAAAAGTCACTGAATACAAAACTCAATTACAATTAAGCAACTAAAAGGAATTATGATCAACCAATTCTGCTCCCATTCACCCCTTCTGTGCAGAGCACTGCAAGACATCCATTAACTCGGACACGGTTTCCACATGGATGAAGACAGAAGGCAAGTTCAGGGCAGGAAGAGAGCTGTTCCATTTTGTTTTCTTCCAGAAACAGCAGTCCTATTTGTGACAAGACCTCAAAAAAACTACCGTCCTCCACACATGTTTTCCTTCAGGTAACATTCCTTGAAATATCTTCTCCAGGCATCATTTAGGGCCTATCCCACAGACTCTCAAGCTGTTTTAGTTTCCTTTATTACAGACATTTAATGACTTAATCCACTTCTTGCTGCATTTTCAAAAAAGTCCTATTACATATGCTTACTAAATAACTTGTGCTCATATACATAAGAGGAAAATTTTATAGAAAGTACAGCTGAGAGTGTAAATTAAGTGTTCTTATGGACTGGGTCCTGAGGTCCCGTAACTCATACCACAATCCTGTTTCTGGGCCCAGAGCAGAATTATGACTTAAGGACTTCTGTTTAACTGCACATACAAAGCTGTTCCTTACAGATTTTTATGTTGTATACACAAAAAGAATCAGCCAGAAGTTATTGCCATTACACTTGCCTGATTTATCTTGTATAGGATATGAACTAGCTTTCACAACTCAAATTTGCAATTTAACTTATTCCCTTAAAATTCCCTTATTTATTAAAAATTGAAAAGATAAATAAGAACACAAGACATTAGGAGACTTTCCCATAGATCCTTTCCTTCTGTTTTCAGAAGATGTTATTTAACAGCCTTTGTATGCAAGTAGCCTAAACAGATACTACCCAGTTAAAACAAAGCATCAGCAGAGTATTAAAGCATTTGGAATGATAATTACCACCCAGGATTTTTGTTTTTGCATGGCTTCATTTCCAACAGAACAATAACAAACTTATGATCTAAACAATAAAAATGAGGAAAACATCCCTTTGAATTATTTGAGATTTCAAAGATTTTCTACAGCTGATGTATAATCCCTTCAGTAAGGGATTATTATGTGCTTGAAAAAAAAACCAATATTTCAATGTTTCTTTAGCTAGTTGGTTTCCTGCCAATCCCATGCTGCTATCTGCTGTTACTAAAGGTCACACTCTCAAAATTCCTTAATATTTATTTAAACAAAAGGCAGCAACCTGGTCACAAACCACAGTATAATTGCTGTGACTACAACAGCTTAATCTAATTCAGGAAGAAAATACATGGGTTGCCTGCCTGGTATCAAACTCATTCAGACAATTTCAGCCCTAATCTAATTCACAAAACATTAATCTGTCTGGTTCTTGATCTAAAAGCTGCTTTTCTGAAAAACTTGTATTTGATCTTATTTGAATATATTCAAACTATATAAACAAATGCCAAAACATGTTATCTAGCCAGAAACAAGTGTGTGAAAGCAGACTCACATTCTAAGTCTTGAACAAGCTTCCATAAAATGTTTGCCCTGCTTTACAAATATTAAAATTACAGATAGTATAAAATTCAAAGTGACAAAAAATCTCCTCAAATGTAACGTAATCCAGAAGCTAAACTTGCTCTCATGTTTTATATGACAAACATTACTGTACATTTGAAATGGCACAGAATAGTCTGGTGTCGAGCAATGCAACAGGTCAATTTATAACACACATATGCGGATTAAATGTAGGGTAGAGGAAAGAGGGAACTTCCCACATCAGTATTCATTGGAATTTAGACTGAAGTTTCAGACAGACATCTCTGCAAACAGGGGCTTGCTCAAAAAACTCAGAGCAGCTCCTGAATGGTTAAGTGGCTTCTAGCAATAGCACATATTGAACTGCTGCAGATCATTTAGGGCCACCAAGATGTGCAAGCAAGCCCTTTAACAAGCTTAGATAACCACATTACCTTCAGTTTTTGTCTCATGTTTTACTTTAAGACCAGAGGAAAAGACAAATACTAAATACAGTGCAGAAAACCAGTGTGAACCCAACCTTGGGCAGACACCACTGCAGAAGGTGCCTCAAGTGCACAGGAGACTGCGCAGATTGTGCCATACGAGGTCCAACACATACAACATGAATAGGAAACATTTTAAAAACACAATCCTGATCGGAACTAAAATGCTTATATAAATACACATCCAGACTCCCTCTATAGTCAGTGGAAAAAGACATCATGAGATAGCAATTCACATTTTTAACAGACTGAATTGCTTTCTGAAAGCTTGGTCTTTGCTCTTCATCAAAAGGAGCCTACAGAGTTTGGGTGCTTTAATTATATGCCTCAGTCAAGACATAGTGGCTTCTGTTTAAATGAAATAGCATCCTAACTCATGCCAACATTCCCCATCACCATCAAGATCCAATGTTTAGTGAAGAGAAGCTGGATGTGCAGAAAGACTCCTTCTCCAGACATTATTCCAGAGAAGGGTAACCTGGGAATGCAAGGACTATTGAGTGACATGGGTAACTAAGGGCTCATTGGAATTCATCATTTACAAAGGATCCGCAAAAGCCAACTTGCTGAAAACCATAATGAGAAAGAACTTCCAAAAAGAAATGCATTCAAGGATTTTATGAGCTGTTTAACAGACGTTTCATACCAGAAATTGTAGTGGGTGGAAAGATGTTTTGAGAGTCACCAACAGCTTGCAGCTTGGTGGCTGCTTTGCAGCCTACCATGAAGCAAGTGAGCAGTTTCCAACAGCTCATGAAGATACTACATTTCTATTAAGAGTTTTAGAGTTTGTTCTGTTCAGTTTGATTGCTTAGTGTATTGCAAGTGGAGTTATCAAATGTGCATTTTACCAAGAGGCATCATTCAAGAATATAGTAAATGAATATTTCCTCCAGATTCTAATGATTCCTGTCATTTCAGGCTACACATGTATTTTGACATTCAGCAGTATTTTAAAAATACAAAAAGGTCTTGAAAAAGGAGTACGTGAAAGTTTTCCATGCTTGTTCAGAACCATACAGTCTGTCTTGCTTTTCCTGAGGGAGATCTGACACTGTCCTTACTACAGCAAAAAAAAAAAAAAAAAAAAAAAGACTCCTCTGTTGGGCCTTTCTCGAAGCAAAGAAACCATGTATATAGAAAAATGATCTCCTGGGACTACAGACATCAGGTTGTTAGTATAGAATTTCAGTACCAAGAACAACACTGAAAAGGAAAAGATTTTCATCAGTTGTTGGGTTTTTATTTTTCTTTTAAGCTGGAATGGCTTTATTAGTATTCTAAAAGGAAACTTTCCTTTTCCCAGCTTAGTAATATTAGACTGCTTTCTGTACTAGATAAAACCTTAGGCATTTATAAAAAAACTACTGTGGACTGTGCAATACAAGGCCATAAATAGTATCCTTCCTGTCAAATATCTATCAAAATACATGACAAACATTATTAATTGTCCCCAAGTCACTAGATTAAAATGTTTAAACTGCTTAGAAGCACAGAAAGAAACCATACTCCTGCTATACATGGGCAAAGAATGACAAACCTGTGACACAGCAGGCAAATGAAGCACAAAATTCTACTACCTGTAAAGCAAAATCATCACGCTTTTGAATATATAACTTGTACATAAAGAAAACCTAATTAGCACAGGCTGTGACCCACAGGGCGATTAAGTAGCAGGAAAAGTTGCACTGTTACAGAAAGGAGCATTAGCAGTAATGCTGTTTTCCAAGTCACTGTCACAGACTCTTGAGGGATATTAACTGCAGCCTCTGACCCAGTCTAGATCAGGATAAGCAGTAGTGACTTCAGCAGATAGCTACTACAAGTTCAGTCCGACCGTTTGTATGTCGACTGCCTTATATTGATGTGCAGGCACACAAGGTTTGCAAGTTCTCGCTCAACACCCCACTTGAGACATGTCTTCAAGGCCAAACTGGCACATGCTGTGCAATTTTACACTCTCAACTCCTACCTCCTTTCCCTGGGTCTTGCTAACGATAAACAGGGCATGTTTTGTGACATGCAGCGAAATAAGTTTCAGTTCCACCAGAGTGAGATTCCCCCGGAAAAAAAAAATCACTGCTGGAGAAGCTGGTGCTTATGCTAGGGACAAAAAAGCATGTGTGTATTAGCTGAACGTGACCGTAAACTAAGCTTGCTCTATATATTTTCTGGCACACAGACAAGTATCATGCAATTAAAGATGCCAAATTAACTTGCATAGCAACTGCTAATAGTTTTCACATCTTTGAAAACAAAGCAATTGTTGTCTGTTACAAATTAAGGTTGACTCATTTTCAGGGTTTCATAGCATCACAGTGCTCCAATCTTTCATGACACTGCCTGGCTTTCATAAAAACAACACCAAAAAAGTAATGGTAATAAACAAGCATTATGTGATTTACTGAGTTGTTATCAAACTGCTTCAATAACAAAATCTTGAGGCAGAGTCCTCTTCTGAAGACCAAACTGTGTTTGTTTTCTTTATTTGTTTGTTTTCTTTGTTGTTTTTTTTTTAGCCTGAGGAAGTATTTAAGTAGTTCAGTTCTCACCATATATCACCCCAATAAAATTTTGAAATGGAAAAGATGCTTCCAAGTCCCTAGCACTTCAGAGATTTTTTTCATTCAAAATAGATGTTTAGGAATTTTAAAAATACAGTTTATACTGAGAACACCTCACTAAACTACATAATCTTGCCTGAAGCTACACTCAGACACACGGCAGAGATTTAAGTAACCTCACTATATCTTGTTCTTTCTGTATTAAATGAATGCTGTTATTTCATTCCCACACAGAAAGAAGCTTATTCATACAAGCTCTGTTAAATCTCCAAAGGAAAACCTATGAGTTGAATATAGTCATTCAGCTTTTCTGATTAATGTTGTATACAACAGCACTCCTGATACATTTCAATTGCAGCCTTTTATAGAGAAAGCAAGGAAAAAATTGCCTATTTCTTAGGCAATTCTTCTTTTCTTTATGCAAATGACATCAAGAAAAAAATTGCTTATTTCGTAGGCAATTCTTCCTTTCTTTATGCAAATGACCACAAGTGTGACATATCACATACTCAAAGTATCTTAGGTTACAATAAATTTGTTAAACTACCTTTTTTTCCTGATGGAAGTCTCCTTAAGCTCAAGTCTATACTCAGCTCAGCCTGGGAAAGTGCTAACTAGCTACAGCATGATACCAATAAATCCACATCAAAATTAGGCCTCATGAAGCAAGATCACTCAGAAGCTAAGGAATATGTTAGGAAGCAGCTTTAACATCACTATGGCATTAAAGGGAATAAAGCATTTTATACCTATATATCATTCAGTTGGGCAAGCACAGTTTTCAGTAGCAATGGAAAAAAATAATGACTAACACTTTCTGAAAGCCAACGAGGTTCCAGAAATCCCACCCACTATTGGTTCAGCTTGAAAATTGCTTCTCAAATTCCAAAGATTAAAAGAGTAAAACCATCTGAAACCTATGAACTTACAGGCTTTCAGTAAAGAATCAGTGTACACCTCTCCATCAGATCTAACACTCTCCGAGTGCCTCACTCTGCTGTGCACAGGTCTCCATCGCTTCAGTATTTTCCTTGGTGAGTCTGCAACTGTTTAGAATTATGTTTGTTTCAAAGATAAATCTACAGGCCTTAGTTCCAGCGATTCAGACATATCCTTAAGTTACAGAAGAGCTACAAAGTATGTGCACATGTAGAAATCATTCTTTTATTGAAAGTTTCCGGAGCCACTCAGTAGTCTTACTATTGACCGGAATGACAGATCTTGTTGAAGTAAATGACTGAGAACACAAGAGGATAATTGACCCTGAGATGTAAAAACTAAGTACCATTAATCTTACTCTTCAGTAAAACACATTGCATTGGGAATTGGGTGCTGAATATTTCTATGGGCTATTGTAACTCACTGACTTCAATGGAGTTACTTCATTTAAGATTTCATTTTAAACATCTCTTGCAAATCAACAGTTTATATATACACACACATACAGAGTCTGATACTAGCTTTAACTCCTTCCAGTTTCCATTCCTAGCTCTGTCCTCTTGCCTAGCCCTGCCAGTCATGTACATGTCTGTAAATTCAAGTATTTCCATACCTTACCAATTGCTTTCTGATGGATTGTTCAAAAGCCGCCTGCCCAGCATTTCTGACATACTCTTTAGGCTGGAAACAGCATCTTCAAGAAAGCCTGACTAGATCAGTATCATTCCAGTCCAGTCAAAATTCAACTCCTCTAATAATGCAAGTGAGAAGCAAAAGCCAAAGGCACCAGAAAACCATGTTGCCTGACTACATATAATTTAAAGGCTTGATTCAGACCACCTCCAGTTCTTCTGTTTAAGATAACTTCTGACCCACAAGCCAGCTCTGGCAAGCTTCACATTCAGCCCCTTTAGGGACTATTAGAGCAACAGGCAAACTTCATCAGGTACAAAAGTAGTAGCTTCTTGTAGGTCTCTACATACAGAGGGTTACAGAAGAACCTTTTACATTGGAACAAAGCCCTTTATGCCACCAGACAGGCCAAATCCACTGCTGGCTCACTCAACTAGCAAGACCTCTTCATATGACCATGGAGCATAGAATCATAGAATGCCTAAGGTTGGCAGGGACCTCGAGAGGTCATCTAGTCCAACCCCCCTGCACACCCAGGGCCACCTAGAGCACATGGCACAGGACTACATCCAAGCGGGTCTTGAAGATCTCCAGAGAAGGAGACTCCACAACCTCTCTGGGCAGCCTGTTCCAGTGCTGCCAAAAAGTTGTTCCTTAAGTTCCCGTGGAACTTTTTATGCTTCAGTTTGTGGCCATTCCCTCTGGTTCTGTCAGTGACCACCAGTGAAAAGAGGCCAGCCCCATCCTCCTCATTGCCTCCCTTGAGGCACTTATAGACACAGATCAGGTCCCCTCTCAGCCTTCTCTTCTCCAGGCTGAACAAGCCCAGCTCTCTGAGCCTCTCCTCATAGGGCAGATGTTCCAGGCCCCTGATCATCCTGGTCGCCCTGTGCTGGACTCTCTCCAGCAGCTCCACATCCCTCGTGTACTGTGGGGCCCAGAACTGGACACAGTTAGGAAGGCTGCCATGTTCTTCCATGCAGGTGAGGAAAGAACAAACAAGCCAAAGGGATGTGTGAGGATTAAACTCAGCAGCTGCTCTCAACTTCTCAGCATCTCACTTGCTTTCCATATGTTCAAGCCAGCCACATATTCCCGAATGAGTTTATGCCAGGACAGCTGAGGCTGGAAAGAAAGGGAGGTTCAAAGACAGCTATCTTGTAACTATCACTGCAAGTCCCTTTCTGATTTCTCCTTCCCCTCAGAATTCTCATGTTTATCTGAAGCTAGAAGATTCATAGCTGAATAATTTACATATCAGAATTATTCATACTCTGCTGCCATCATAAGAAGTTGTCCCTGCACTAGTCATGTAGATGCTTTAGTTTTGAAACTGGCTTTTAACAGCTAAGTCCATGAATTATGAGAAAATGTAATGCCATAATATTTGCAAAGACATTTATGCCATTTAAAAGCAGATAATCCACATCCTTCAAAAAATCTGTAATCTTCTAAACAAAGAAAGCCTTATTTGTTTTTAATATACTAATTTTAATGAGAAAATAGCACTAATGTTGGTATCCAAGCAATGCAATGTGGCAGCTATAAAAACTCCCCCCAAACTAAAAATACCTTGATTCTTCAGATCAATTTTGTTGAAATGCTTGAAAATTGCCAAAAAGATGTTTTTAAACAAGACAAGTATGTTCTAAAATGAGAAAGATTTTTCAACATCAGTCCCAGTTATGTTCAAAGTTGCCTCATTTTTGTGAGCCTTCATAAGCAGTCTGCAACATACTATGTAGCTCGAGCTGTAACAACTGGTAGCGCCACTTTCCGGAAAGAGAGCTATTTACAGGGTCATTTGTTTAACCACAGACTGTAAATAGTTCTCCCAGGGAAAGCCATTCTAGGACAGTTTAAAACACAGTATGAATTAGGCACAAGCCTAATTCTCCCAACCCCGCTTCCTTCCCACATAATCTCTAGGAAAACACAATGAGAGACTACAGATTTGGTTTGGAGGTCAATAGCTATGGCACCCAAAAATATATCCTTCATTTTCCAAGGATTATCCTCCTGCCATTTAGGCATCATGAAAACCCCCATCTCCAAAGGAGACTGGAATGGGGAGAGAAAACTGCAGGTTTTCTTAGTACACCATGGGTGCCTTTCACAGGAAAAGCCACTTCCCTGTTCATCAAGGATGAACTTGGCCACAAGACAGGGGTTTGTCTGGATCAGCATTTCCAAAAACATGAATATGGCAAGTTGACAATTGCTGTATTGCTTCTTTCTAGCCCAAAGGACAGGGCAGCACTGCCTCCCTCCTCCCCATCACTACTAGATCACCTCCCATCAGGAACTTGGCTGCCAGTTCTTTGCTCTCCTCCTAAAGAGGAAAAGAACCAAATGGATCTGTGTGATCCACTGCAGCAGTAACAATCTTTCAACTTCAGCTCCTCACTGAATTGTGTATTGCATCTAAGACATTGCCATAAAAGGCCATTTTTTTAGCCCCTGCACATTACTGAGAAGTCATAGTGCTATTTACAGGATCCCACACAGGAAGATGAGTAAAAAAAAAAGCTGGAGAACAACCTTATCTACCAGTTCCAGAAGTCATCCCAGGGCATGTGAGGTCAGCTTATACTCTCATGTCAGGCATCTCACAGCATTAATCTTCCCATGACAAAAGACTAAAGCTGCTGAGAGAACCTGCAGGCACCACAACATCTCCAGCAGCATCTGAAGACCTCCTGACACAGCACAAATCGTCTGTGTGGAAGTGTGTTCTGCACAAGTTATTTTTCTCCATCTATGTCCTTATTTGCTCCCTTTATTACTTGAGTTATAGCACTGCACTGCTGTGCCGGGTTCCAGACAGCTTAGGAGGGTGATGGATAGCAGTGTTGAGAGGAAAACAGATGCAGCAGAGATGTACCCCACAGCTCTCCTGCGGAAGGAACAGGCCCAAGTGGCCTTCTTTCCATGACCGTATGCACGCACCAGGTTGCCCCTCATCCACGAGTGTCTTGGCTAGCTCCTCTGGGAGATTATCCTCCTTGCCTGCCCCCTATTCTGAGAAAGGGGGGCTATTTTGTTTTGCCAGAGAGATTGCAGAGACACAGCCTTCACATCACAGATCATATGGGCAGGAATGTACAACTCGAAACAGAACTCAAAGAATTACCTGGCTCCAAAATGCTGGGAACTTTGCAATTTTTTAAGAGTATTTCAGATTCAAAGGCAAAGACCAAGATGCTTCTTGCTGTCTAGAAGGGGAGGGAGAGTGCAAAGTCAACTCATCTTCTCTTCCAAAGCAATGGGAGAAACTAAGGGGAGTATTTTCCCAACCAAATTTGGATCACAAAACCCAGGTAAGCAGTGAACTGTATACACACCCTCCTTTTTTCATCTGAAGTGAAAACACATTGCACCTCTTATCCAAGCCCTTTGCAAACACTCTACAGCAGGAAAACAAGTACAAAGTAATCTCACAGTGACAAGCCATAGCTCAAAAAGTTGCACATCTTCAAAAACCAGTGCTGAGATATTCTACACAGATTGCCTTAGACCAACTCACTTGAGATATTCTGTGCAGACCACATAAGACTGGAGAGAGTTGCTTTGCACTGAGTAAAATTTAGATATCCCTCATTCCAGGAAATTAGACAGCTTGGTTTAGATCTGCTTCCATTGAACCCTAATAGGAAAACACTGCCTGCTGCTGGCTTCATTGTTTCCTACCATGTGTTAACATTCATGTGGAAAAACTGAACCACATTCATTTCCACCATTCACACAACTTCTAATGCAAGTTTTTGGTGCCAAGCAGTAAGATATGTAACAAAACAATATGCTGGAGAATATAAAACATTATAAATCCTTTAGTTCACTGATTTTGAAAAAGCTCATACAAGCCTTTTATTAAATAATGTTCATACCAAAGAAAAAATATCAATTTTAATTTCATGGGAGATTTCCTTTCCCTTTTCCTCCAAGGCTGAAAAATAGGAAGATCCAATATAAACCATCAATTGAGCAGTTACAGAACTTCAGGCTGCCCCCGCAGGCACAGAAGCCAGAGGATCCCTACCACACATTCTGTGTATGTGAAGCAAATCAATCCATCTGGCAGTGTCACCAGCAGAAAGACTCCCACGGCCTCTGCAGGCACTAAAAAAAGTCTAAATTCTAAGAAAATACATTATTCATGCTGCATTAAAAGTCACATTTAAGAAATAAAAAACCTAAAACACTACATGCAAAGTCAAGGATGTTTTTATAGCTTATTTCTATGCTGCTGATCTTTAAGTAAAAATAGTAATTTACTGAACAGGAAGCTGACATTGCTATATAAGCTTTTTTATAACGCAAATCATACTTGACATTATCTCAGCTTTCTTTCCACTGCAATCCTCAGTTTTTGGATTAAAAATGGTCGGTAATCTCTTTCCAGTTTAGCTCTATGGTATTTGGGCACAAAGGAATTTTGCCAATAGCAATAATAGCTTTTATGAATAAAGTCAAGAATAGACAACCAAAATACACATTTACTGGAATTCCTCATTCTAATTTTCATTGCAGAGCAGCAATTTAGCAGAATTTCACACAGAATAAGCATACTTTGGCAAGCTACAAAGTTGCTATCAATGGCAAGAAAATGTGTAGTTTTCATCAGCCAAAAGGCTTTCACTTGAATTTTACTTTAATTTCCTCATATAAAAACTGGAAATGGTAACTCCTTTTACCATGCACATGGTAGAGATATAAAACTTCAGGACATGGATTATTAACAGTAGGCATTTTATTTTGGGGGGCTAAAATAGGAACCTAGGTGTCCCTAAAATCTGAATATAGTGTAAGAAATGGGTTAGACCTATATTGAACAATGGTAAAACAAGCACTTAGCTGGAAGCAGCACTGAATGAATTTTCTTCAGCTGTGCTCATTTTCCCAGCAACCCCTGGCAGAAATGTTAGTCCAGTATCATTTATGTTCAAGACTATTTAAGATTTTCTTCTTTTAAGCTCTTTATTATTGGTCATAAAACACTGCATAATTGAGCATGGATGGGTTCTCTATAGGAAAACCACAGCTGTCATCTAAAATAGTTTGCAAAGAATCTTCTATAGCCCCTAAAAACACTATAAAAATAGTTTCCTCAAAACACCCATACCATGCCTTTTCAAAAGAGATCGTTACCACTCCATTTTTTAAATTCTGGAAATCAAAGCACAAACAGGGAAGGGATTTGCAACAAGGCAAATTCGGGGAGGAGATGATCTCCAAGCTCCAGCCTACCATCCTTGACCACTAAAGAGAAATCTTAATACACATTTTTAGGAAAAACAAAAAACCCACATTGCTGAGTTTTGCTTTCCAAGAGCAAAATGAAAAATCCAACAGTAGGAAATAAGCACCCATCTTTATATGGCTGACTATTTCACTCACTATCCAAATTAAGATTTGATTCCCTGGTATTTGTAGCCCCAGAAGAGACTGCCACTTTTCTAGCATGACCAGACTGCCAATAATTCATTGAAGAATTCAAGTGGTACATTTAAAATTAACACAAGCTCCAATATCACTATTAAAATGTCAGAAGCTACTGTAAATGTTGGAACTATTGACATTTTAAATAGCAACTATTTAGCAACACTGCAGCAGAAGCCCTTTATCATTTTAAAGGCACTATCAGTTTTACTTGATATTGTGGGATTTGTTTAATTTTCATCGGATCATTTAAGACAGCATTGTATAAAATGTATATGACATAAAATGCAAGTCAAACACATGCTAGACCTAGATTATTTTTCCTTGCTGTAGTAGGCAGACAGAATTACAGAAAGCCTGATGCCATTTATATGTGCCTTCACTTACCTTCTTTCTCTAGAGAATATTTATAGTGCACAGAACTACAATTGTGCATTTCCAAGTCAGCCCTTGCTACCACCAAATCCACAGCACAGTGCTATTTCCAGAATTATTCATCATACACTCAGCCTTTGCTGTCTTCGCCTTTATTTCAGCAGAAGAAATAGGACAATACTTACCATGCTTGCAAACCTCCAGCTGAGGTTTGAACTGAGTGATTTAGGAAATATCAACACACAGCTCTCCGTATATAAATTAATCCTTATCTTCATACAGAATCTAGGCCTACACTGTCCTGCACAAGCACCTTTCCTGCATTCAGGTACCTCCTTCAAGTAACAAGAGTCCAAGGAGCTTCTGTTTCACAGACTCCAGAAAACAACCGATTAAACTACCTGGAACTTTAGGCAAAAGTAGGGATTTTGGCTTATCTTAAAAACATAATTTTCTGTGTGAAGGAACTGAAATCCTCCACTGGAGGATTTTTTTTTTGCCATTTAACACTAATCTGGTACATCAGATTCTTATCTTCCCCTATTCCTACACTGCAACTATTCACCCTGTAAGCAGCATTTTCAAGAATGTCTAATGTTAGATGATCAGTTTTAAGTCATTATCAGCAGCAGTGCCTTGGTGTGAAGTTAGGTGATAAAACACATTCAGTACGGTATAGTTTAAATTCTTTCTCTATCAAACCAAGTACCAATAAATTACTCCTAAAGGAGACAAGAATTAAGAGTTCTATAACAAAACAGGACAGCACCACAACAAAACTATATTAGAACTAAAAATACTTAGTTTTAAGTGCTTGACTATTCACTTATTTCAGCTTGGCTCAGTACAGAATGATGAATGCCAGTCTTGCTGGGTCCCCAGGAAGGGAGACTTGTTTGCTTTCAGCAGAGAGAAGTCAAAGGATCTAGCTGTGCAAGTACATACTGCTGCTTGGCACAGCTGGAAGGACTGAACTCCCAGGCAACACTCTTAAGGCAACACAAGGAGAGAAGGCAAACCCTTCTATAAGGACTGCTTGAAAGCGTCCTGCAACTTGTTTGCTGCTAACTCATTCTCCTTGAAAAGATATGCACACATTTGTGGTATTCTGTGATTATTTTGCATGTTCCTTTTGAGAAAATTTTACTTACACCACTAGAATCTCAATTCCAGCTTTTGGCTTCAGCCAGGCAAGTAGGTCTTCATTATCCAGGGAGCTGTATTACCCATTTGCAGGAGAATCAACTCAAGCTAAATCACTTCCACACCGGGTTACCATGAAACACTATAGTTTCCAATTAAATACAACAAAAGAAAGTCAAAAAGAGACCAAATACAGTTTCCACCTTTGGTACCAGCTATAACAAGGTCTGAAGAAGGGTATATTCTCCAGCTTGGTGTTAGACTGGCACCTAAGCTAGGAGCCAGGTTCAGACCTCATGTCATTGTCTGTCCTTGTGACCTTGAAACAATTGTGAAAGGACCCATTTCAAGGAAACTAAGACAGGCAGATTTTTCAAAAACTTTAAATATGATTGGGTGCTGGTCCCAAATCTTTGGTTGTTGATCTGCCTGCATAAAATATAAATATTTCATCTACTGTTGGCTTCGTTTTGTCATGATGCTGCCTGCTGCAAACTTCAAAGACTGTACTGGGCATTTTCAGCTTTGCACAGTACAACGGAATTAAGATTTTACAGCCTCTAGCCACTATGCTCGTACACAAAAAGCCAAGATCCTAAGAAAATGCCAGTACACCCCCCACGTCAAGTGGCTGCTTAACTTCACTCCCTGACAACACAACCCCAGGAGAGAGCTAATAGGCAAAGGAGAACAAACAAAAAAACATTTGTCTGTTTTACTTTTTCAAAGCAGTAACCAATATTCCACTGCTTTCATAATCTTTGCTGTGTCAAAGGCCACTTATGTTTAATTAAAAATAAAACCAAGAAGAACAAACCAGCACGGTAAAAGAAAAAGGGGAAAAAAAGATTTGGGAAATACAAACAAAGTGGAGCAAATGTGAAAGAGGAAAGAGCTAACATGACTCAACAGCACAACTCCCAAAAGGTCTAAAGAAACATTTTTGGATAGAAACGTATGAATGAAATCAGATTAAACAAACATTACCCTTGACATTTTTCACTCGTCATTCTACACCTTTTCCTGGAATTTTCCATAGCAGCTACACTTCTGTCTGCAGCTAAAATCCATAAGCAATTTGAAACATAAATCTTTGATATCACTGTGATAAAACAGTTGTAAAATATAGTCCTGCTGAGATTAAATAATTGTCTGATTTATTGTTTTTAAGTAGTGTCATTGCTAAGCAACTGCCGTTCCTTTAAGTCTAGCTGTGAATTTGAAATCAACAATTAAAAGAAAGCTTCGTAAAACTATTTAAAATTTGGGAGAAGCTTAAAGAACTATCTCCTCTTTAGCTAGATCATGATCAATTTTAGATTGTCTATTAAAGCACCAACAAGCAATAAAGACACTGTACAAAGAGAGGGACGATCAGGTACAAGAAAGTACTTCATTCTCACACAAAACAAGCTGCCTTTAAAGTAAAAAGTTGTCAATGACCAAAATGGTAAGGTAATAAATCAATAAATATGTTGTCCAATTTAATTATTTTCCTTGAAAGACATAAACCATAGGTGGTACCAGATAAGTCAGTGCCAAGGGAATGGTTTGATTTCAAGCGGAAAACCAAGATACACTGAATCACAATACATCGTGTGACTGTCAAAGCAACCAATTACATTTCTCCCAAACCACTCACCTGAAAGAAACCTACATTTTCCATTGACAGAGAAAAAACTTGTTTTAAGTTTATTTCAAACAATCAGTGTAGTTTTCCTTTTAGAACCTAGAGAAATTGTAGTTTCTGACTCAAAAATGTCCTTATGAAGATGACTCTGGTAGAGATTCCTTTAAAATTTAAAAATGCATTATAGGTGTTTTAGAGTCCAGGGAAATAGCACTGTTATCTCACCCAGTTCGATATCACTGAATTGGATGGAGAGAAGAATGATCAACCACATTTCTCTTTAGCAAGTTCCCCACAGACAGTCAGGCAGAAAAGGCATGAATATAGCACCCAGTACACAGTGAAACAGAATACAGCAGAGAATAAGATTAAAATAAAAAATTTCGAATGGCAAAGTTAGTTCAGCTTTTTAATTCGTCAAGGTGAGTTTCAAAGGTCTGGATCTGGCATTAACACAAAACCTTCAACCTTGGGCTGCTCATCTGCCTAGCAATCCCTGAAGAGTAGGCACTTTCATGAGCTTTACACTATCTCACAGTTTGGGACAGGGATGGGGAAAGAAGAAAAATTCCTCTCAACATCCCGTAGTGTTTCAGAGCTCTGGATTCCCAAATCTGGATACAATCTAGAAAAACTGAGCACTAGAATGAAACATAGTAAAACAAAAAATAAATAGAGCATCTTCAAACTTTTAAGCTTTGTTTGATGAAGCCTGGCTGGAAAACAAGAATTCCACCAAACAAAAAGATGTTGTGGTTTCAACATTTTTGTTCTGCATCCAAACAAATTAGAATTTTCAAAGGAAACTTTATAAGACATCAGAATTATGAAAGAAGCCAAGTCCAAATCTGCATCTACAGTCCAGTAGTAGGATATTCATTTTATAGATACTCTCTCTCCTTGTTCCAAATCTAAGAGCAGACTTGAATGTCTCCCATGTCCACAATGGGAACTGTACTGCCAGGTATTCTGGAATCATTTATTAAAAAGCCCTCTTTTGTCCCCCATTACGTTCCTTGGCAATGCAATCACTATTCATTTCCACTATACTTCTGTAACCATGTATTTTTTAATCTAAACTCTTACAGGAATACTAACAGTCCAACCAACTTTGCACTTGCAGTACTTTTATTGCTCTCTTTCCAGACTGGGTTTTTGCTCCCAAACTTCCTGATTTCCTGCTTTCTCTCATTAAAAAAACCTCCTTTTCCCAGTCTTCTAAATCTTTCCTTTTTCTGTATTCTTCCATAAACTATGGTTTGACAAGGCTGTCACCCAAAATCAGCTCTGTCCCCACTCAGGACACTCCCCATCTACAGTACCATCATCATTCTGGTCTACTTCTATTTATACATTGGATACTCAGAAGAAGTTTTGAGTTTAAGTCAACCTTCTGCTACTACTAATCCTAATTTTAATTTGGTTGAATTTTTTCTGATACACAATCATATTTGCTATTTTCTTTTCCAGTGTCTAGCTATGCAACATTCTAGTTACACCTATTCTTTAACTACTACCTTTCCCTAAAGAAATGCATGAAGCACCTAGCTGATAACATGTCAAGGAAATTCACTTCCAAATCATAATAACTACCAGATTATTATTTAGCTAGGTCCATGACATTTTTCCTTCTGCATATGTCAGTAAGACTGCATAATGTTTAACTTGAGGATTCCAGTTGTACACAGACAGTTCAGCTTTTCCACAGCTGATACCAGATATCAAAAAGCTGAAGGCAGCACCTAAATGTTCTAGGAGATTTTATTGCTAACTGAAAAGAGGCTTATTTAAAACAAAGTGTTTTGCTTTGCTTTCCCATAATTGTCTTTGTGACCAGAGTGTATTTAATGGTCTATTCAGTTACATTCTTTAGACTTGACCAGCCAAAAAGTTAGAGAAAGTCAATGAAAGCTGACACAAAAAATTGTGGGTACACAAGGATAAGGAAAGCGCCTTCAGTCTTAAGTCTTATCAGTTAGGGAGAGCACAGAGGTCACAAATATTTCTGCTTCATAGCACAACTCTGAGAAAAGTGAGGTCAGAAGTAACCAGTGTTTATACCTGATTATGGGGTTTCTCTGGTAGACCGGGTGCCTGCTTCGTGTGACATCTGTGTTTGCATTCACATTTTCCAAGTATACAAGTAAACACATTTACCAATGCAAAATCTGTTGCATCTTCCTTCTAATCAATTTCATCCATTTTTTTCACATATCGCATTCTATTCTATTTTTCAGTCCCTTAGCTAAAGGTTTAAAGCACTATCTGCTTTCATTTTTCTTGCTAAATAAAACAGTATCCTTCTGAGACACATCCATCAACATATTGCTAAATGCATCAAAACTCAAGAAGTGAGCAGTGAAGAATTTAGCTTGCAGAATAAATAGCACAGAGGAATGGTTATACATCTTAACTCAAAGCATCTGATGAGGGTAACTGTGGCAGGCCAACTTCAAACCACTCTACCAGATTTGGAGTGGAAACTGATTCAAAACTGCCAAGTAAATACTGAGCATGAAACCAATTCTCAAGACAGTAAACCCCACATTTTCTTGCACTGAAAGCATATAAAACTAATGTCACACAACCAAGAGCACTGCTAAAAAACAGCAAGCAGTCAACTGCTAATATCCTCTCAGCAACATAGGCAATTCTGCATCTCCACATTCCCAGAAAGACAGTGCACTTGCTACTCCTATTTAAGACCAGATGCCTGCTTTGGAACCAAAAACAATTATCTGTTGTGTTTGGCATAGCTCTGATGTTCTTTTCTTAATGACGATAAATATTTACACCTACTAAAAGAAAAACATATATTGTTTTGTTACTTCTTGTACTTTTTACCCCCTTTAGATTTTGCAGTTAAGTAATATCCTTACAAGGGGCTTTTCTATAAACCATAATACTGGCAGAAAGATACATATACTTAAAACTTCACATCCAGATTAAAAAGTTAATCGATCAAGAAAATAAGCCTTCACATTGTAACACAAGTGACTCCCTACGTAATTCTCTCAAAGCAATAAAATACTTCAAACCTAAGTCAAGATGCCTTAATAGCCAGAGACTTCATAGACACCTAGCCAGGACTTCAGAACAGCTAATATGCTGGAAAAGCTCAAAGACAACAGGTTCAAAAAACTACCATTTTATTACAAGGGACATAACTGACAACCTGCTGTTACTACACTAGTAAAACAGGCAATTCTCCCACAGCAGGACATAAACACAGTGGCAGCAAAAAAATGCTCAAAAAAAAAAAAGATTTTAAATCCATGCTGCTACTAAGACTTTTTTCTACAACCAAAAACATAGATTTTTATGGGAATATGCGTTTAAACTTACCCTGATGATGTACTCATCTTGGGAAGTTGCTCTTGCAAACAGGTGAGTCTGATCATTCAAGAGTCTGATCATTTACCTCAGGGTAATAGCACCATGGCTGAGCAATAAAACTAAAAGAAACATGAAAAGACCATTAGGAATCTCATTTTTAGAGGATAGTTTCCCATATAAAAATCAGAACAATTTCTAATGCAAAGTTAATTTATTTCCTCATTAACTAAAATCAAATATATGGGAGAACTGCATCAATTCACTAAAATAACACCTGCACAACAAAACTCCCCACTCTAAGCTTTCTTGTTCCGCTTTTTTCAGTTGCAGTTAGAAAACCTTTGGAGGTATCTAGCACATAGTCTACCTGGAAGATGCTGGTAAAGCAGTTCACCACAAAGCCTTGCACTTGCTGTTGAAGAGCTTCAGCTGAAACAGGTAAAGCAAACGACTCCAGGAGGTCATCGGGGAGGCTTAAGAACTAACCCTTTGTACCAGAACTGCAGACAAGGGGTTTTTTGAGCAAAGCTATCTCCAAACAAAACAAAACAAAAAAAAACACCTCAAGGAGCACCCAAAACTAAGCTTAAACTTTGAGCAGAAGACATAAATAGGGACGTAAAATTAACATGACATTTGTTAGCCAGCATAGCAGAGTACTACATTGCCATAAAAATCAGATGACAACGATGGTTCTCCATCATGAGAATAGATGATAATGCTCACCAGAAAGTATTGTTTATGTTGCAATGAACTGTTATAAATCTACATCTAGAGCTGAGAAATACATCATTGCCAGCACAATGCTATCTGCTTCTTTAGAGAAATCAGGCTTGGGACAAGGCCACCATGGATATTTTGCTCCTACATTGGTATTTGCTAAATACTGATTACAACTTACTGTTGTAGCAAACTTCACCCATTAGGTAAAACCCAATTCCCAATTTATCCCAATCTATCATCCCTATTAGGGGTGCCACAAACTATATATGATTTACTAATTTGAAAGAAATAACAGACTTTTCCTACAGCTGGAAGTAGGATAAGAAAAAAATGGGAGCTATTCAGTTTCTCTCAGAAGTAAAAGACTCTTGGCTCATTGTAATGGAAAAAAATGAAGGAGTCATAAAACATAACACAAGTTTTCATACACTCAAAGAATTTTCCAGCTAAAATTGATGGACGATTGAGCTTATGCCCAGGCCCAGTTTATGACCAAATATATTACAAGATACTTGCTTGGGGCTACACATAAGTTTGGATTTCCACGATGAGCCACCTCTCCACTTGCACAAAGCCCACAGTAGGGTAGGCCGCGGTTTTGAATAGATTATTTTTTATTTTACATTTTGCCTCAGAGCTCCACCTGCACACCCGCATCCACTCCACTACAGAGGAAGAAAAAACCCTCCATGAAGGCATAGAGCACAGGGCACCAAGGGCCTTAGAGACAGGGTGCCTCAAGCTGCTCCGGCCACCCTCACACCACGCGGCTGCCAATGGTGGCCATGAGGCAGCCCCGTTCAAATGGGGACAGCACAGGACAACATGGGACACTGCTGAGGGAACAGCAGCAGCTCAAGCAGGTGGTTTTAGCCACAAGGCTGCGGGGTTTGGAGGAGGGAGCCTGCCAGTACCTCAGCAGCGTCTTACACTGGTTCTAATGGCAGCCTGGCCACCATGACACCCCTTCGAGCAGTACCGGCTGTGGCTGCAGCCGCTCGTGCCATAACCCAGGCTCACAAGTGGGTGAGAACCTGAAAACCTGAGCTTGCCTACTAGTGCTGGAAGAGAATAGATTGGAATTGTGCCTCATGCCTTTCATTGAAAAGAATTATAACTGAGGTTAACCTTTGTGCTTGCTACTTGCTTTGTGTCTAGTCTCAAAGTATATTTTATGGTCAAATATCACCAAGCACAGTCTCAAACAGTAAACCCTACAAGGAGAAGCCAGATTATCTTCATTACTACACAAATACCTTCTAATATAGTCACTTTTTAGACAAACTATAAGAAAAACAATTACAGCCACCAGAGCTTAGTTACATGCAAGCCAGGGGGACTGACAACATAGGCTCAGTACTCCAAAATTCCCATTTAACATCCACATAGTACACACACAATCTTAAAGTCATGAGGGTATATGCTTGCTCAAACAAGTTATGCCCAAACTCAGATTAAACAGAGCAAAGCCTTGAGTTCTCACTTTTTGAAGTGTTCCCCCAAAATGCAAAATCTTGATGCTATGCTGTCAAAATATGAAAGTCTTCATTCTGCCTAGCTCAACGTGAAATGCTCAGCATGAAAAAGCAGGGACTGAAAATGAGATGAGTACCCTAGACATAGTCTAGAGGCAAACATTAATTAGGCTGGGCAGCACTACAAAGGACTGAGTGAATTATTGTTAAGAATCCCAGAAAAGTCAGTATTCCCTTTATTGCTCATTTGCTTCATAAAATGATACAGACCATAAACTCTCCTCTACAGACCTTGCTTCTACCAGCGAAAAAAGCCAGCTGAATTAAAGCTGAACAATGGGGCAGTTGTCTTCTGTAAATACTATCAGAAACAAAAAACACTAGCAAGGGTGAAGATTGTGTTTAAGCTAAAGGACAGTCATAAGAGAAACTGGCTATAAACTGAGAATAAATCTAGATTGGAAATTGGAAGACTTGAGAAGTTTTTGAAAGAGCCTTCAGATCTCAGTAGATGGAAAAACAGCTATTTACAGGGTGGAGCTCAGATTTCAAGGAATGCATCCTGTTTTCCTACATTCAGGAAACTCAGTTTCATTCCCTCCTGTTGTCAGCTGCAGCTTCTCTACTTTCAGGCAGATCAGTAGGCTGCCCTAAATTCAATATATGAACTAGTCATCATTTTTTTGCCCTGCTGCTGTGAGTACTGAGGACACTCACAGTACATTTCCTGGCCAAAATCATGATAACTGCAAGTAAAATTCCAGAAATTTCATCTCTTGCCATGAGGCAGATGAAACAGTGTTGTTTCATAATGAATAATAATGAAAATTTAAACCAACATATGCTACAGTTCAAACACATACACTGCATGTAAAACCTCATTCTGTGAGCCTCATTCCATAAGTAATTCCTTCAGACATTAGTGACTCTTCTGGGTTTTGTCCTGCTTGTTTCCCTACTAGAATTCTCTACTCTTCTTTGTGACAAGAAATTCTCAATGACAGGGAAGGAGGATACTGCTTTATCTAATCCTGTTTTTTCAGTATTCACATTAGCACTAATATTAGTATAATATCATGATATTGGACAGGTACCATTAACTGAACATCAGAGGGACTAAGAATCAAGAAAAGCCACTGCAGTTTATACAGGGTACTTGTAGGGGGAAAAAATGATATTAAGAGAAGGCAGCATATGCACAAGCATATTTTGAGGACAGGTTCTTTACTGCATGCCATATTTCACCATTTTTAGTGTCATAACACAGTCCTCCTCCCTTCCCTCACACCCACTTCATTTCTTCAGCATAAAGTATTGAAGAAACTATTAACCTTATAAAGAATTACTAGTAGCTGTCACAGCTTCTCCATACATGAGTTTGCCTACTAGAGCTGAAAGAATTACACAATAGCACTTTTAGAATGTCAAATCAGCTATAATAGTTTATTATTTACAGCAAGAACTAGTTGTCTTTGCTACAAGGGAGTCAGTGAGCAAGCAGGAGAACTCTAGGAAAACAACTAAATTTAATTGTTCTCCCTATGGTTATCCTTAAAGAGATGTTATCACCTGCTGTGCTAGATCTCCAGAATATACCAAATATCAGGTACACAGCAACTTAAATTTTAAAGTATCTTTTAGGAGGTCACACTACTGCAGGGATTACCTTGCTTTCATTAATGACAACAGTCTTGAGTAGACACTGTCTCTTCTAAATCTCTGGCAACTCCAAGTTTTTATCCCAAATAGGATTTCAGGAATAAATGGGAACTAGCATGGACACTCAAAGCATAAAAACCCACTTGATCAAAGACATGGGCAGTTTTACAAAATTTGACTTAAAACCTGCTTTCCTAATACAGTCAAGAACATTGTCCAAAGTTAGCTTATAAATCCAACTTCACAGCACAAGTTTCAGCACACTTCATCCCCCCATTGGCAAAGAAACAACCACTGTTCTGACCCCCAAACAAATATAATGAGGCAAAAATACATACTGTACCAAAATACATAGAAATGTAATCCTCCTTACCTCCAGAATGAATATGTATGGGCTAAAATAACTCAGTAATTGGGCTAAAATAATAATTGGTAAGGTTTCTTAGCAGAGGCTAGTGTAGGCTTAACTCCTTTTTTATTTGCCTTTAGATTTAATTCCTTTCATTTCAATCAATTATGGATATCCATCCATCAATATATGGATACTTGTCAGCAGTTCAGATTGTCACCAGTACGTTTTCCCCAAACGAGAGTTACCACCAGCTCACTGGACATCTCTGCTGAAGGTGGTGAGCAGGAGTGGGAGAAGCAGAAATCAACAATTTTTACAAACAAAACTGTTAATGTGGTAGCTGCTCCCTAGCTTAAGCTGCTTCACATCTATATATTCATTTTGCAACTTTCATGGAAATCGTACAAGTTAACCTCACTTTCTTAATCTGCAAGTATCATACAAAAATAAGTATTTTTTTTTTATTTTGTCTTCATTCAGGTCAGGAAGATTTTTTTAGAAACTAAAGAGGGTTTTTTTGCATAAGATGGAAGCTATGTCTCAGCCAGCTCTGATTATGGTTCTCACATTACTAAATATATCACAAACATGTATTTTGGCAGCAGTAAAATTACCACCCTTTCAGGTATAAAGAAGCCCAAACCCTGCTAGTTTGGACTGTGCCATCCCCATTTCTGATTTCTCATGTGAGGTGATTGTTTTAAAACCCCAAATCAAACTGAAAAGTAAGCCCAGACTAGTGCACTGAGATTTGTCTCTTGTTTCCTTAGAGCTTCAGCAGCAACCGAGAGCTCTGCCAATTTCCAGAAATTTATGGATGTTGCGGGTCAGACACCCCAGTGCAACTGGTTCAGAGTTGCCACGGACTTTGCCCCAACTTTCTTTGATGATGCTGATAATAAGACCACTTGGATCTCTAGGGTCGAGGCAAGTCTAATTCTTCAGTTACAAATCTGAGATCTGTTTCTTGGCTAATTTTGGTATCTGAAATGCACCTTAAATTAAAAAAAAAATAAAAGCCAGCATCAGGAAAAGGACAGCTTTTCCAAATTAGGAGGACTTCCTCCTCCAAACTCTTTATCCATTAGACTATTGATTTTAAAAACTTTGTTTTCTAAGTTGCCTTCCTTGCTTCTTAGAAAATTTGTTTTGTTTCTTTTTTTTCATTTTAAAGACATTACTGAGTTTTCCTAAAAATTCTGTCAAGCGAGTTGTAGTACCCAGGATTTGATTGTCAAAACATGGTTAGTAATGAGATTCTAATTAGATTGTGATACTTAAGCCTGGTGCGAACAGGGTCAGTCTTTTAATCGTGTTAGGCTTTGACGAGATTACAGAGTGACTTTTTCCTCCTTACAGACCCTGCACTAAGAGCCACTTTTCTTTAACTAGATTGCAACATTAAATGTAACTTGATAAAATGTTGGCACATTGTGCTGTATTAAGTATAGAATCACGCACAAAATTTATTCATTTTGTAACCCTCAACAACACTGGCTTGTAGTATGAAAAAGGGCATCCCACATGTACATCTCCTAGAATAAACTCTTGGCATCATCACAGATGTCCAATTAAACAAGCACTGTGAATTCTAACAAGATTTTATTCTCTTTCCAGACTTCAACTGCAGAGGCACAAAAAAAAAAAAAAAAAAAACCTCTAACTTCTGACTCCAACTTCTGACTCCCAATGATTTCTTTCTGACTTGCTACTCTAACCTCATGCAAAGTGAAGCTGGCAGAAAAATGAGCAGCACTCCTGGTGTTAGGGAAGAGGCAAAGGGAAAGAGGAAGTCTGGGGCTATAAATATGTAGCCTTGAGGGTGTGTGGGCTAAAGCTTATAAATTGCTATTCTCCTTTCACGTTCCTCTCCTTTCCCTGGTCCCCAGTACTAACCTCTCAGTCATGATTTTCAACCATTTTTCATGTTTATTCATGGGCATCAAAAAACTGGCATGTTCTTTAGAACAAAGGTTAGAGTATAAATTAATCTCTCTGATTTTACATAGAAGTTTACATCTGTGGGGTCAAGGAGTCTTCAAAGTGAAAAGAGATCTCTAAATGTTACAGAAAGAATAACCTACTTTCTGCAAAATTGCTATTCTGTGCTGCCACATATCCAGTGTGGGCTGGGAAGGCCAAGGAATGGAAGGCATGAGATGGCAGAAGATGCAAATACCAGATTCAGATTTAGCTGTAGTGGAATGTGTCACTTTCAAGAAAACAGTGCATATTTTCAGCATGTGTCTTAATGCATATGACCTGGTTTCGTGGGTGCTGAGCTTCCCCAATACTGTTTATCCAATTATGTGTGTTTTATGGCGGTTTGCAGTCACTGTTGAAATAAGAGCTCCCAGAAAGAAAAAGGTTGGATGGCATGTTCTGTCCCCCAAAAACAGGAAGTGAAAGATACCTGTTTAAATCTGAAAGGAATGGGAAATAAGCTGAGCCTACATAAGAGACAGGGTAGAGGCAGGAGGAAACGTAAAGCTCTCCCACTTTTTATTTTCAGCATGGCCATTTCAGTGGGTCTCTCCGGTAAGCCCACCTGAGGTGAGAAATATCTCCATAAACGCAGGCAAGTTGTTAAAAATTGTAATGAATGGAGCACAACTAAACACAGTAATGAAAAGCAGAGCTGAAGCCACTCTGACGAGACAAGAGTTGTGCTAGTTTCAAGTTCCTAAACAATAAACAGGGCCGTGTTTCACCCCAGCACAGCTGGCCTCTGAGGAAGCTAATTGTGCTTGTCCTTGAAAGAGAAAAGAGCAGATAAGCCACAAAGAGTTGTGTTGTGGGAACAGCTTGTATGGACTCTGGTGAAGGACATGGACATGAAAGGAGCCAACTAAAAATACATTTAATACTGAGCGTAGCCAGCTTATTTTGATGAGGACTATTTACATATTCCACTTAGATCTTCAATGTTTCTGTAGTGAATTTCTTTTTTCTTTTTAAGCCTCAACAATTAATTCTTTTTGACTGCTGTTTTTTATCTAATAGAAACCGATTCGATGTATTTAATCATAGCTGTAGATTTAAAAGCAGAGGCCAGATTCATTGTTATACTTAGGAAATTGTTTCAGATGAAACGTGTAACAACAAAATCCTATGTGTTCAGCTACATAAAGAGGACAACAGCTTTTGCAAAGTACTCAATTCATGTGGCTTCCTACATATATTAAGTCTTGCGTTTAGAATTTGTGCCTCTCAGTTTTGAGCTGTACTTCTTGTTGTTGACTACTCCGCACCATAGAAACATTCTTGCACTAAATATGAAAAACAGCACTTGGTAAAAGGAGTTCACTCAGCTTTTGTGTTTCAGTTTGCGAAGGAGAAGAGCTTTTTTAAAGCATCTTTTTCTGAAATGTAGGCACTTGGGTCAGCTTGGAAGAAGAAATTATCTCCAGCTGGGTTCATTGCCCTGGGCCTCCTGCAGAAGGAGAGTCCAAGCCCACGTTGCCGAAGTCTGGAGAAGGTTCTCCTCAAACTCCTGCTGAGCGTGCAGCATGTTCCCCAATCCACGAAAGCTGTGGTTCAAATTGCTCCAAGCTTTGCTGTGTTTGAACCTTAGAGATTGCTGTATATTTAGAGGTAGGAACACTTTTGTGTCTTCCTGTATATTTTTTGGTGAGGAAAAAGGGTATGGAAAGAGAGCACCTCCCAGGCTGCAGCTGACATGCACAATACAAGGTGAATTGTGTATTTTGAGCCAACCTGTAAATGCATCTTGCATCCAACACAGAACCTTAATCAGCATAATGTGACACTGGTGCCAAACGGTATGGTCCCTTCATCCCCACCGTTTGCTCTGCTGCCACCCTTCCGTGCAGCAGGCTGACGCAGGCATTAATCTGGTCGTACTAAACCTGCTGCCAGTGAACACCGGGCCGTCACTAGCGGGGTGGCCTCAGACCTTGTCCCCACATGGTGTCCAGTACTGGCCGCTGTCCTCAGCAGCACACGAGATGGCACAAGGACTACGGGACAACCTCGCGCAAAGCCCTGGGCAGCAGCCGAGCTCAGCTCCTACTCAGCCTTTTACCTCATGGGGTCCTGTTTGGTCACGCTTTCACGCATCTCTCCCACAGATGGGCCCACCTGCGTGTCCTGCGGCTCCAGCAGCGGCACAGGCTGCCTCCGGAGCCGGGGAAGCCGTGCAGGCTGCAGGAGCCGGCCAGACCACAGCGCCCGCCCGGGCGGCCGCATTGTGGTGGGAGTGAGGCCGCCCCACACGGTGCTTGGCGGCGAGAGCCCGGCCTCCGGCCTTGCTTCCAGGCTGTAGGGGCAGTTACTTGGTCAGGTGTTGCCAACCCCAGGATCGTTCAGTCTGTAGGCCAGTAGCAGGGGGCATCATGCCCAAGTTGCTGCCGGAAGTAGGGAATGCGACTATTAGGGAGAAATTTCTTCAAAAACTACGTCACCTCCTAGAGCGCGCTGGGGTTCGTGCTGCTGTCTGACGTGGCAGATGCAGAGCGACGTGGCACCTCTCACCAGGGAAAACAGCATTCGGTGCTGGCAGGACCTGCCTCCCACCTGGGCCAGTGGCTGCGCAGGAGGAGGATTCCTCCGGGCTGGAAAGGGAACTCTTGACCTCGGGACACAGCACGAGGCATTTCCTTCTTTCCCGAGGGAACTGCTGAAGAAGCCAACATCGCTGTGGCTGACGCAGGGGAGAAAATGAGACAGGGAATGAGAAGGATGTATTGTTTAATGGAAATTTTTTAATTTACCACATTTCGCTTCCTATCAGTGCATCTAGAACGCAGAGAAGTACTGTTTATATGAGTAATATGAAAAATTACCACTCAACATTAATTTACAAATAACCTGGGAAACTGCTGTGGTATTTCCTCAATCTAAGGAACCACTAAATGAGGCATCTTAGTGCCCTCTGGTGGACTTTAGGCTCCAAAGCAAAACATATTTCACAGAACATATTAACACTATGAGGGCGAAGCTAGGAGAGCAACATACTGCTCCCTACAGCAATGTCTTACATTGGAGCCTCCTTCACCCTACATGTCACACAGTACGCTGAATTATTCATCTACATCGCACTGAGTAACCTCTGAAAAACCCAGTCTAACATAAGGATGTTCTAATGCTGATGTTGAAAACCTAACAAAGGCCCCAGCAGATTATTTAGTCAGGCAGTAGGTGGCACTGAAATCCTGCTAACAGGTGGAATTGTCACCCGAATCATCACATTTCATGAGGAGTAAGTGTACGTATTTCTCAGCGTGCTCATATTAGTCATGCACATGTGGTAAATGGAATAATCCCATAGCTAGACCTGCAGAAGACTAAGAAATAAGATTTAATAAACAATACTACTCCTATAAAAATATTTGGGAATGTTAACTATCATGATTGCTATAGACTTGCATACTACTGCTCAGTCCTTGGTGTTAATAAAAATAAGCACAATTCTTTACAAATGCTGTACTATTTACAAATAAAAAAAGTTGTATTCTTTCCCTTTCTTTTAAAAGGTCAGTGAAGTGAATTGCGCTTTTCAAAGCTTATCCATTACACAAGATTCAACATAGTCTTCTGCAGGTGAGACAAGGAAGAAGGGAGAAAAAGGTGGAGTTGACAAAAGCGTTTATTTTTTATTATTTTGTTCTTACATAAGACAAAAGATCTGGGTAGTTCTTCAGATTCCTGCCTTACAGCACTGTTATTATTAAAATAATAAGGAATATTAACAGGCGAGACTGTATATGTCAAGCGTATGTCTGTGAAGACAACTGCTTAAGAGCAGGCTCGTCCGTTCATTACATGGGGGAAAAAACACGTGCAGCGCCAGCCTCCAGGTTCCACATATACTAAATAGTAGGAACACAAGCATCAGAAAATGCCTCAGGCCCATCTTGCTTCCCACACTTCTGATCAACTCCAGAGAGGTAGCTCAGAATTATCCATTACAGGGCACTACTGCTTTCCCTCGCAGCGCCGGAAAGCAGGACAGAGTGAAAATTTGTGTTTCACAGAATACAAGTACACAGAGGTGGGGCAGCTCTTATTAAGCAGGGAGGTAGCTCCAGACCCAGAGTGTCACCTCACGCAGGGCCAACGTGTCTCTGCGCTTGGGCTGGAGCCGGCCCCTCCGCAGTGCAGAAGAGGGGCCGCGTCGGGGAGCAGAGGCATCCCGGCCCGTGCAGCCCGGCCCACGCCGAGGCCCAGCGTGCGGACCGCAGCGGTTCTGCACAGCGCCCGCCCCAGCCTCTACTCCCCCGTAATCCACCACAGCACACAGAGCAGAGAATAGGTTCAGACTGTATGCAACATTTTATTGAAAAAATACGAATGTTCTGTACATAAAGTACAACTCAATGGGCTTGATAAAATCTCCGGAGACTTATTGGTTAATAAAAGGTCTTCTGGTCTTCTTTTTCCTCTACGGACATAAAGCATACAATGAAGCAGCAGGTCCCCCGTATTGTGCACGTGCAGTCCCATCGCTGTGTGCAGCTCTACACACTGGACTCCAGCATGCTCAATGTACTTGGATGGATGGTCTGCAAGAAATTTAAAGCATGGAAGAACTGCACAGGCCTGGTCCTTCAATCCACTGATGATTCAAAATTTATTATGAAATCTCTGTAGTTCTGCATCTGCGTATCCAATATTTCTGACAAATAAATACAAAAATAAATAGGGATCTGGCCTCACAGAACCTCAAGTCTCAGAAGCAACAGTTTGTAGCAAGCTACATACATAATTTCACCTATATCAACATAATTTATTTAAATCTCTATCAATAAATGTATTAAAAGTATAAATTCTTAATCCAATACTGCGAGTTTAGTTCTGGAAGTAAAACCAGAAAAACAAAAGATTTTTCAGTCCTCTCTTACAATTTAGTGTGCTTTTTTAGAAAATGCTTTATAGCTGAACTTCAGCAGAAACTAGCTGCTATATAATGTAATTCTATCCCCCAAACCTAATATAAAAAGCTTTTAAAATCTTTTTACAGTAACTGACTTTCATGTCCTAACTTTACATACAGTTACTAAAAATACTGCACATAGCAGTGTTGTCTAAAAATAGGTTTAGTGTTAAAACTACATGCACAAATGCCAGAGTACCAAAGCAGAAACTAAATAATGTGGCAGATTCACAATTAACTTGTGTTGCTAATTGGATGGTGTAGCAATACTGCAGTCTCAAAGATATGTATGTTGCAGATGGAAAGACAATGAATAGGACTGGATGAGGAGAAAGTTAGGCAAAAACCTTTTTTTCTTCTCCATTTAAAACTGGAATGTCCTTTATCACCAAGAAGAAGTGTTAGGAGCTCGTACAATCATCACAATCAGGAGTAAATCGTGATAACTTCTCGGCCGCCTCCTCTAACAAGTAAGACTCTCTCCAAGCCCTCAGTCAAGACTTCAAGGAACTCCATGTCTGTGTCAGTAAAGTTAAGGACAAAGATAAGGATAAAACCAAATACATAATGATTACCCCTCCTTACAAAACCCAATTATAAAACGGCATAAGCAGAATGTACCACCTCCACTGAAAACCTCTCAATATTTCCTAGCTTTCACTTACTGCAGCACAGGAGAATTTTTTCTCCTAGCAAATTTTGAGAAATCTTTTTTGTTTGTTTGTTTCTTGGTTTTTTTTTCCAGCTACTAAGATAAACTATTTCTAGTTGAAAACATTTTTAAATGTTTATGTTGCAAAACAGATGAGTTTAAAATGTACCATTTGACTAAATTTGAAACATCTGCTATCCATCTTTGTAAACAGCTATAAATACGAATTTAGCAGGTGGCAAGGGTACAGGACTGATGAGAGGAGATTTTAAGTGCATCAAACTTCTCATCGTATTTAGAAATGTTATTACTATTAGATTCATTTTAATACACTTAAAAATCACTAGTAACTCAAAGTTTTTACCATTTTATATAAAATATTAAGCCTCTGATTGACTATTTAAAAGAGAAATTGCTCACTTCTGAGCAGCTTCCTGGGTATGGGGGGAGGCAGGAACAGAACACGTGACGAGTCAGCCAAGAAGCTGCCCGCTTCTTCTCTTCCACGTGAGCCATGGGAACACCCGGCCCCACAGCTCAACGTTCCCAGCTGCTCTTCACAAATGTGTGGTTTTTGGTCACAGTGGCCCAGGATACAGCATCCCCACGCAAAGCTGTCCCTAGCCGAGAGCTTGGGAAGCTCCCTGGACTGTAGCCCTTCTAACCTTGTGGCCCTTCTGCCCGCAGTGTTCTGGCCCCCTCGGCCAGTCGACTCCTGCCGAGCTTGGGAGGGAACACATCACTTGGACTGGGATTTCAGGCCAGTGACTTGCGTCATGTTTTTGGCACAGCTTAATGCAAGGTCTGATAGTTTAACAGCACAACCCGAGGTTGAAAAGCAGCTGTGGACAGAACTGCCACACCAACAGACTCACCACATCCCACCCCTCAGCTCTGGCTTTGCTTGCACCCCGTGTCTACGTGCCTAAATACTGTAGGTTGGACCTTTAGTCTTGGAGCAAAGTTCCCAGTTTCTGCCACGCAGGCCCGCCCTTCAGGGCCTCCTGCTTGAGGTGAGGCAGTCCTCAGCCCAGCATCCTGGCTTCTGTGAACATTCTCACCTGTCTCCTACATCTACTGCTGAGAGCTACCGAAATCAGCATTGTGAACCTCTCTCCTGCAAGCAGGTGACCAACCTCTCCAAGATGCTGTATTAGTGCAGCAGTGTCTATATTCCTTTCAGAATCAGCCTTCACTCCAGCCTTCAAAGCTGTTAAAGGCTGTCAAATTGTTTAACCTTTCCTGTAGTGGCATAATACTTGCAAGTGAATTGTGTCATTGTCACCAAAACCCTAGACTTACCCAGGACCTGGATAAATTAAATCGGAATCAGTAGGAATTTAGACAATGTTGTTTTACAATTTTTGCAACATTTCTAGTAAAATAAATCCAAACACATGGATTAAAGAAAGGTCTTGCACGTGAACCAGGCCTTCCTCAAAAGGATACAGTTTTCATCCCCATCAGTATTCTTTGGAGGACCAGGCATGTTGAGGAGAACAAGTCTGGCATCATGGGACTTATTTACAATAACTTCATTTAGCTTCACCGCTGTGTGCATCCTTCGGACATTAGACTGGTTCCTGTGGAAGAATCACATTCAGATTTCCTGTTCAGAAAAATGTGCCTGCAGTCTCTGAAAACTAAATAATTAAAATGTCATTAGCAGCAAACCTTAAATCTCCTAAATACTCTATTCAATGTCAATTCAACAAACATAACATAGCAAAGACACGAGGTATCTTGTACAGCTCTTGGGCTAAGGTTAGTCCATCCTGGATTCAGGTCTTCAGATTTCTAAGTTAAAATACCCTTCAAGGAGGGCATTTTATACAGATCATGCAGTCATGAAGTGGGAACCCGTCTGCACACTGACCAGGGACAGCTGTGGCTGCAGAGCTCTCACTCCACCGACCACCCACTGCTCAGGATTGGTCCCACAAAACTCTTGGAGAGGCCGCAGCACCAAGTAGGGAGCTGGGAGTGTTGCGCTGCACCTGGACTTTTCACAAGGGCACTTGTCTTTTCGTGCTGAACAACAGCTGACAGCTCCAGAGAAAGCTCAGTTTCTGTGGATGGGTAGGTTGGAGCACAGTTCCAAAGGGTGGGAAGGGCGCCTGCTTGGGTCTTTTCTGAGATTTTACCCCTTCAGTTGGGCACTAACCAGCCTCTCTGGCTGCCTGACAATTTGCAAGAGAAAACATGCATGATCTGAGCATCTTCGGAACCTCAGTCAGGCTTTCCGATCTGAGCAGCCACTTGGTTCAGAAGTTATGGGAGAGAAGGGAAGCATGAGCTCAAAAGCCTCTGGTCCTCAGGAAACCAGGCTAAAAGACGTACAGGATTATTCATTCAGATGCTATCATCACAAATGAACATCAATTCATGCAGGAACAGAACTGGAAAGTATCCTAGGGGGATTTTGAGAGGGGGAATGTTCCCTTGGTACAGGAAGAAAATCAGTCATTATTTTGGTAGCTTAAATGGACAAGCAAAATGGAAGTAAACTTAAAAGAAGAATAACTTCTCCTTTTGCAGCTTGGGGGATTTTCTACTTATTTTCTTTATTTTAATACATTAGAAACAAGTACTAAGTAGATCCGAGCTGAGTCTGAATCTCTAGTTTTGTTGAATCAATTATGAGTTAAAGCTGTTAATAACTTGACTTTTCTGAATGTAGGTTTTTGATTTTAGGTTTGCAAAGAAATAGTCTATCCATACATAAAATAGAAGATGCAACAGTACGATTAATAGTCCTACCACCACAGTTCATCCACTTTGATAACAATGTGAAATAACAGAGAGGTTATTCAGAGCAAGGACATCTCCTGTCTTCAGCCTCAGAAAGCCAGGGACAACACAGGGGCCACATTATGTTTACAGGAAGTAAGAAAACTGCACCAGAAACAACGTACTGTTATAAACTATGTATAGTTTGGAAAAAGTAATTGAAAACTAGAGCTTTGGCATTCTCCAAAGTGACCTTTCAAATTGGCATCTCCTCAGTTATCTCAAGATGTCAGCTACAAGAAAGGATCTGCTTGGTGTCCAGAAACAGTCAAAAATATCGTAATAGTGTTGCAGAATTTGAGTTTCTCTAAATGCGTAATGCTTCTAAGCTTTATGTCCTATTTTGCTTCAGAAAATAGGCTCAAACCTGTAATTCTGTTCTTTCCTGAAAAAATTGTCCTGATTTGGTTCTTGCAAGACAACTAGAAGAGTTATCCTGAGATGTTATTTATAATGATTTTTAGCTTTAGTGGCTAATCCTACTCCCCTGAAAATTATTGCTAAGATTTTGTTGAACTCTGACTCCCTTTCTGTTCTTCCAGGGTTATATATAATTTTGCAGCTTTTAGTGGAGAAAATGAAATCTTCCCTCTCAGCCATCTTAATGAACCTCTAAGTTAAATAACAAACTTACAAGTTTTCCCACTCTCTGAAAGCATGGAAGAGGAAAAAGTAGAGGTAGTTAACACCAAATTCAGCAGAATTTCTACAGTATATAAGCTATGTCTGATTCATCCTAGAAGAGACTGGAACTCTCTGGTTTATAAGTAATAAGCCACCTGGAACTTTGCCAGGTATGCAAAGCTGTCTGTGAGGGGGTTCTTGATGCAATATCAAAGATGTCATGGGAGATTTGTGGATACAGAGCCACATAGAGTGCTTCACTTGCAGCTATTTGAGGAACACACACATAGTACTACTAAAGCTGCTGTTAGATGCCAGGGCTCCTGCAATAGCGAGTCTATCTTGGATAATTTTCTCACACACACGTATCCCATTCCCAGTTATTCCCCATCTCCACTTCTAACAGATGCCACCAGCCTTTTCTTACTGCGTTAGACATCTGCACTCCACTGCCTTTTCAAACACGTGTTTTGTTGAGGTTTTGAGGAGAAGGAGGGTTATAATATAATTTAACAGTCCAGTTTAGAACTTGACTATACTAAGTACTGAGGCATTTCTGTTGCATCTAAAGGAGGTTGATAAGTCCTCCGGAGGCTAACGCTGCCCTTTCAGTAGTCAGGTTCAGGCACAGTGTGCAACCCTAAAGCAAAGATCAGGGAGGAAAAAAATAAGAGCACAGCACAGTTAGACTTTCAGGACACTCAAGGTGCTGACTCTGACAAGACTCACGGCTTAATGCTGATCAGGTCTCTGAAGCTCCCCACAGCGCTGCCTCGGTTCCGCTTCTCAGAGTCACATTTTTCCTTCGTCCAGGTCATCTGGATGTTCTCAGGAACTGGCTCTGTCTCATCTTCTTCATCCGAGTACAAGCTCTCCAGACGTGCTATGGAGTGTCTGTCCTTGACCAGCTGGGCCTAAAGAGCACATGGATGACAAGGTGAACTTGGACATTTATTTTACCACCTGTGGTTCCTTTTAGGCAATGGAAGGCTTTTCGTTCCATTGTTCCAGCAATTTCTGCTGTCATTATAGCACACAGGGCAGCTCAGATACCAAACATCTGGCCTAGACAGCAACCTTAGCTACCAAGCCGAGTTCAAACTGTTTTGATGGGTATGAGCCATGTCAAATTTGGACTAACAGAGGCTGAGTCTATACTAGGAGAAAGAGACCATGCATCTCTCATCAGGAGCCAATCTGAAACATGAGGCAAGTCTAACCCAAAATTGATGACAAAAAAAGTTTGACACATGTACAAAAACAAGCTACAGCCTGCACCTTTCATAGCTAAGTGTCCTAGCAGTCTAAGCTTGAATGAAACTTGCAGAAGATAAACAGGATATACTATAATTGAGACAAAACACCGGATATCCCACATAAAACCAAAACAAGGTCAAAAAGGGTTGAGACTCGCATCCTGACGTCCCTAAGTATCATCTACACTGCAAAGGGGACGCACAAATCATTCCCATAGCTTACATACTGCTGTTATTTCCCCCTCAAACACTTCTAGTATGGTTTTGCAAGTACAGTGAGGCTTTCCAGTGACTATACACAGCTTTTGGACACAACAACTAAAAAAAAAAAATTAAATAAAAGCTACCAAAAAAATCTTACATCTTTAGAAGACAGGAGTTCAATTCAAGAAGCAGCTATATAAAACACAACCAGGAAGGCATTTTGTTTCTCCTCCCTTAGCAGCCCACAGCAACCAACCACAAATGACATACCTCCCTTTCCCTCTCGGTTTTTGTCAGCCTCATTTGCCTCAGCATCTGAGATCTCTGCTCCATCATAAGAGTTCGCTCATAGGTATATGCTGAAATATCACTATTGTGCTGCAGAAATAAGAAAAATATTGCTCTTATAATCAAGTGGTAAGCAAATACTGCCATGTGCATCATAAAGTGAAAAATGAGCTCAATCTCTTACCATTTCTACCACTTCTACCTCTGCCTCTATTCGGAGTTGATAGAGGAAAGTAGCCAAGTCCTTCTTCATCTGTATGCTGTTGTCATCCATCTGGGCTACAGTAAAAATTCTCATTTTGCATTTTCTCCACACCTAGTGAAGAAACACAAGCTCTTCAGACACTTGGGCAATAACTTTTTGCCCGACAAAACTGAACCTTCCCAGTAAAACCCAATCTTGTTTATCAACGTAGGCTGCACCACTGGGCTATGTTTCTTCACACCGACATACATAGGGGAAGGTAACAACAAATATGCTTTTTCTAGCTCCTTACTTTGTGCTGTTTGAGTAGAAAAGGAAGCAACATCAACATGCCTCCATCATGCACAATCCACCACACATCAATGTTGCCTTCATTGTAACGCTCATGATTGCTAGGGTAGAAAGACACATTTTTGGGAACCAGTAAAGCCAAATGAGCTGCAGTTGTGCAACGAACAGTACCTGTCAAAAAGAACAACAGTTACCTCCAATACTGCAAGAGGGATCTACAGTAGAATCCTTACTGAGCAAACACCAATGAACCACAAAAGCTATCGCTTACATAAAGAAAAGCGAGTACAGCAAGGCTGGCAGAGACTGCTCTGACCAAATGACACAGGATAAAAAAGAATTTCAGGAATACAAGCCCTGCTTCAGGTCTGAAATAAAAGCAGTGATCCTCAAAGTCATACATACAAGGAGAAAGCATCTGATCAGTTCTAATTTGACTGCATTATAGCTGCAGTGTATTTAATCCAAACAGTTGGACCATCTGAGACTTTGCAGGAAGCAGGGAATGCAAGGAGAGTGTTAGTTCCAACAAGAGGGGGATAATTTAACATCTGTGAAAAGACAGGGGTTATCTAGGAAAGAAGTTATAATTTACCATAAAAACAATATGTCTCAAGTCTATCATTTTTAAATAGGTATGATAGAAGAACTTTAGTTGCTAGATTAATCTTTAGAAATAAAAAAGTCTTTCATAGGTCTCCTTACATAGGAAAAGTGGTATTTCAAACAGAGTGAGAAATCATTTACTGGTCACAGGATTTGCTAGTTGCTTTGCCTGAAAGCATGGCTATATTTCTGTCCTCTGTCCTCAACCGTATCTGCTGGAATCACAAGAGAGATTTTCTTTCCCCCGTGAAACTTGCTTCAACTCCTGCATTTACTCCCTTTGTAATACAAGTGTAGGGCCTCTAGATTTCTACATCTTTTAAAAAAAAAAAAAACACTAGCAATGACACAAATTGGTCAGGTTGCATATATTTTCTAAGGGTAACTCTGCTAACTATAGCATAAGTTCATGAACAAGAGAGGAATGCACAAGTAGTATAAAACAAAACATACTTCCCAGAGATTCTGTTCAAAACCCGCCGTGTGTACCATGTACTTAATAAACACATCGGTGAATCCGTTTGATCACACAAAGCCCTTCAAACTAACCTATAAATGTTTTCCATGACCTTGGATCTTCACTTTGCCTCCAGCCATATGGCCATCCTAAAACCACGGTGTTGTGTTTCATGCCACCTAGTCCACAGGACTGAATCAAATGGGCAATTCCTTCTCGAACTTTATTGGCCACAACTACTTGACAAAATCCTTTCACCTTCTCAATGTCCATCATATTCTTAATAGTCTGGAAGACAGACAAGAAAAAGTTTCAGAATCAAATTTTTCTGCATCATTTGACTACAGTGTAAATTCCTGACTCAGAAGTGAAAAGCATTTTAAGGCAGAGTTCTCCTCCACTATTTTCCTTAAAAAAAAAAAAAAAAAAAAAAAGAGAGAGAGAGAGAGAGAAAATGCTCATAAATTGTATATAATACTTGTTTAAAATATACATAACTCCTTTCCATACATAATTATTTATTTTTAACAAATTAAGAACTTTTACTTGTTTGTGCTATAATCCCTTATTTGTGACAACAGCAGTTGTTAGGAAGATCAGTAACTACTTCATTTTCTCATCCTAGAACCACTTTTTATTAATCTGAGATTAATTATTTTCGCTTGGATTCCTTGTTTCAGATTCCCACGTATAACCTGCAGTCTTATTATATTCATTTTACATATATAAGCACCAAAACCCCACATCTATCAATAACACCATGCTTTGTTTAAAAACAAACTCACTCCACCCATAGGCCTATGAAGTAGTTTTCCATTTGTAGTGATGTTTCTCTGCAAAAAGCCTCTGGGAGAAAAAAGCAATCACATGGCGTAACTAAACAGATGTTAACAGGGCTAAAGTAGCATGTTTACACAGCGGGGAAGATTAAATAATATATTAACAAATTTAAGAGTGTCCTTTCATGCTTTTTTGTGATAAATTTATCATTACCATGAAAGAACACAGCAAATTCCCTCAATTCATCTCAAGAAGCAATTAGAAAGGGCTTAGAAAGCTAAACAGCCCTCTTTCCTCCATTAATCACTATACATAAATTCAAAGAGTGACCCTTTTTTTATATAAACCAAGATGGTTTATGCAGTAAGGCTTTTAAAGCAAGTTGAAAGCACTGGTCTTACACTCCTGAAACCACGAACGGACAAATGAAACACGTTTGCCAACTCTTCTGCCATATATGATTATGAAAATTTTTAGGTCTCTCTTCACCCACCCCTCTTTTTCCTTAGGGGTTTATGTTTAAAGCACCAACCTGTTCAGCAGCCTGGGCTTCCCCGTAAGTCTCCAAGAAATTCCCCTGGATCACTGATCCTATGATAGTCAAACCTTTGCCAGCTTTCAGCTGGGATGCAAATGTCAGCAGCCTAGGGTATTTTACATGTAAATCTTCATCAAGCTTCAGAAGCACCAGTAGCTGAGGCCTAGAGAAAGTAAAATGGGAACATAATCTTTAAATTCTGTTTTTTAAAGCATCAATAAAATGTTGTTATGCCAGTTGTGCTTAAATATGAACACCAGCAACAAAGCAGTAGGGCCTTTCTATAACTCACACATTAAAAGGGTTCTAATTAATACCAACTTTATTCCTCTTCACTCAAGGCAGATTTGAAACAGCAAGGGAGTTTTTCTGCTGTATCGTTTTGGCAGCAATAATGCCTCTTCGTGCACTTAGCTTAAGAGGCTTGCATTAGAGTCTTATTTATGTGCTTCATTTCCAAGACTCAGTTAGGTGCAACTAGGGCACACATGGTGTTTGTGCAATAAGCTGCCCCTCCACATCTTTATGGATATTTGTACCAAACACTAGGAAAATATGAATATTTTATGTAAACATGCAGATCCCACCTGGCTTCTGTCCCTTCAAGGACCACTACAAATCAGTTAGGTATTTTCTCTCTTATCCTATGAATAGGCAAATAAAAGAGTAAGAGAATTCATTTAAGGCAGACTTTTACTATGCCGTTCACAGCCTAAGAGGGCAGCTTAATCCTCTTATAATAAAGCCCTTAATAAAGGGCCCTTAATAAAGAAGAGGGTTTTTTTTCACATAATTTGGCTTCAAGGCACAAGGTGAGAGGGAGAAATGTTGGCTACTGTTCCTGTCCCTAAAGCTAGGTTGATAGCAGGGACTTCTTCCCACACCCCAAGCAAACTGCAGAGCTCTCTGAACCTCCGTACTCACAGTTCCTTATAGCTTCCTCTGATCAAAGACCCAAAGCACAAGAAAGTTCTGCCCATACAGGGCCCACACACTAGAGCCGGGCTGGTGTCAGGACAGCTCGTTCAGGCTTGTTGTATTTTATATTCCGGGCATGTTAATTCATTCACATAGACAAAAAATTCCCCTTTATGGTTCAGCTCCTTAGAGGATCCCACGTTACCTCCAGTTCTTGGTGTGCGGGGGGCCCTCCTCCAGGCGCAGCAGCGCGTATCTCGCGGCGCTGAGCGAGAGGCCCCGGATGCCGTCACCCCACTCCTTCTCCGCACTGTGAAGGACACACAGTTCAGCCCAGACAGCGCTGCATTTCACTGCACACTTACAGCATACTAGAGAAATCATTACCTTATAATTAACGATATGAAACACACCAGTGATCAGATGTATATGTGTGTGGCGTGTATATATAAGCGCACATCACCCCATGAGCAAATTGCAAGTATCTGGTGCACGACACCACCATCCTTCTGTGTTTCGTTTGTAAACAACACTCCACTACAGATGAGGTTTCGCAAGGCTAAACCAACACCACGCCTTTTAATACATGATTTAATAAAAATAAGTTGTACAGCCACCCGCCCAGACCAACCCCATAAGATACTATCTATTTTAGGCAGCATAACCAAGGATTCAGCTTTAAGGACTGCTCCTTGTGTTTGCTGTTTGGTTGTTTTTTCCTCCTCAATGACTGTTCTTTTTGGAAGACAAACCTTTGCACCAGATAAACTGGATTAAAAGGTGGCTGCCTTCAGGTGCTCTGAAGCTACAGCGCACAATACACAGCACAAACACACTCCCCAACTATAGTTGTTTTCCTGTGGTGCAGGAATTTAACAGAACACCTGACATTTCAGAGGCTTCTGCGGTTCTGCATGGACAAAACAAAATAATGAACAAAAAATACTAAGAAGGAGAAGTCTCTCCAATTCATATCTCCAGACAGTGCCCGTTTCCTCTCCAAACATGAAAGCTAGAGACAAGTTATAAAAAAGAGACCCAGTCTCCATCCTGTCCTCTTCCATGTGCTGAATACTTACCCTTGATATTCAATGTACTTGTATATCATGCCCGCAATAAGCATGGCTACCAGAGCGTAGTACCAAGATGAAATGAACATCAATGCCAGGCAAATACTCATGCCCAAAAATGACAGGGCCCTGAAAGAAGAAAAACAAGGGTATTAGTGAGTAATGGGGGAGAAGAAGCAAAGAACAAGTCAGTTATTCCTTGCTTTTCCAGTGGAAGTCAAGCTTCCAGCACACGCCCCTGCCCCACAGTTCTCATATCCTGCTGTGGCAGGGAAGCTCTCAGCCCCTTAAGTATCTTGGTTTTGGTCTGTGATCACTATTACATTATAGTCCCCACGTCCGGGACAAATATCCAAAATACAGAGCATGCCCCTAACCCCCTGGATTACGGGCACCTCACGGGGCACAGACGAGGTGCAGCGCGGCAGCCGTGTGCTCACCAGTGATAGTACTTGAACCGGGGCCGCCAGTTTGGAGTTCTAAGAAGTGTTTGCACTGCACACGCTAGATTAACAAAGAGGTAGCACATCAGGAAAAACCTAGAGATGAGGGAGAAGAGCAAAAACAACCTTTAACACACCCCTTTATTCACTTTTGGCACATAGCATAATCACATGTGTAAAAATCAGCTAAAATTGATCTGTCATGTGCCTACCTCCTAATTTTTATTAGCCTGAATTATCAGTGTAAAGTACTTAGACAAGTATTTTAACTGGATATGCTAGATGTCTCTGCAGCTTTACCCTCATCTTTCACAATGATCTGTGTTAAAAAAGAACACTTTCCAATGAAAATAATAATCCAGCAATAGCAAAAACGTATTTCTTCACAGTGTACTCCAGAGCAGAAACAAGCTGATTTGTGTACAAAGCCGTATGTCACAGAAATAAAAGTGGAACTTAGTTCCAGAAATATGCTTTACTGGTTTAAGATATGGTTCTGAAAAGCAATCAGATTAACAAAACTTAAAACCATATCACGTTTATTTTATAGCAACTGTCCTTCTTACATTGAGAGAATTGGAGCCACCATGTCCAGGGAAGCAATAAGGATTCCCAGCTCAGCAATTAACGCTGTTAACAGAAGAGCCCATGTTGGTTCACCGTTTGCTTTGCCGTGTCCAAAAACCTGAACAAACAGAAGCATTTTCAACTTTCATCATTAAACATAAACTACGCTTGCCAAGTGTTTCATGAGGTTAGAATAATAACAATAAAATTATGTTCAAAAAACAGCAGTAATTTGCCTACAAACTTTTTCTCTAGGCAAGGAGCCAAATAATTCTAATGGCTTTCTCTGGTTCACTGAATTAGATGTTAGATTTCTTCATAAAACTACAATATATGTCTATTCTTTACAAATATTCCTATTTTTTAAACAAAAGAAAACAAAGTGTTAAAATAAATACATATAAATATATACTCATCTTCACTTAAATGCTATGCGAACTGGGACAAATAAATCTGATTTCTAAGAATAGAAAGATAAATAGCTAGAGAGTTACTGTACACACAAGGGCACTCTGGAACATGTACAGACCCAGAGGAAAGGGATGATGTTGTCCTTGGCTATGGCCTGCAGCAGCCGTGGGGCCCCGGTGAGGCTCTGCAGACCTGCCCCGCACGTGGAGAAGAAGGAGCCTATGACGATGACCCAGGGCGAGGGCCAGGACAGGGTGCCCACCACCAAGTTCTTGTTCACGGCGTCTCCGTACCTGCAGGAAGGACAGGGACATGTTTGTGTCAGTTCTGCAAGAGACTGTGGGATTTTGCTTTTGGGATTTTGCTTTTTTTTCCCCTCTCCCACCTACCCAGACAGAGTAGTTCTATTCACAATGCTTCCCTGCTTGTCCACTGAGGAAAGACCATCCACATGAGGGGACATTACAGAAAATGCACTTGTAAAATCTAGCACTAGACAGGTTGTTATTAGAGTCACAGACTGAAGTGTTTGAGAACTAATAATCTGAGGGCAGAGAAACCCAAAGACCAATCTGATGCTGATATGGATCTCTGGTTGGGTTTATCCTTTGATTTGCAGGGAAAGGATTACAAGTGCTATGAAGAAATAAATCCTTCCAACATGGACAGACTGATATGTGGGATATCCACCGATTTTTCTCTGACAAAGGTCAGGGAATATACATTATACTGGCCCCTGGCTTTGGGACCACGACAACATTTTTGAAAAAAGAGAAAAGAAAAAGAAAAGAAAAGCAGCCTAAAGCAAGCGAATATTCCATAGGGTGAAACTACTGAACTTATTTAAGCTATTCAGCAAGGTATCATTCATATAATTGATACTTTATACACAAAAAAAGAAGAAAAAATACACAGTAATAGCTTCTCAGTAGGTGATGAATCCAGAAAGATTTGTTAAACTCAATTTGAAAAAAAAAAAGAAGATAAGGAAAGAAAAAAAATTTCAGATAGCAATTTTGCCAAAACTCTGGAATTAAGATAAAGAAATCACCAGGAAAACAACATTTTTATCTGTTTTATCTGTATTACCTGTTTTGTCTACTTAAAAAAAAAAAAAAAAAAAAAACACTTAGAATCTTGTTTTGGAGATCTGATCTTTAAACAGAATATCCCTGGCAAAATAGGTAACAAGGTCAAATAAGTTAAAAATACATTTTAAGACACAGAAATTGGGCAGAAACTACAAGATATTAAATCAAATACATGGAGATTCCCAAAACACTTTCCAAAACGCATCCAGTGCTAAAAACCAAAGGAAGAAAAAAAAAAAAAAAAAAGAAGAAAAATAAAGCAAAAGAAAGCAAAAGAAAAGGAAAAAGAACATGATAAAACATAATGGTTACTTACTTATCTCTCAGGACTACACCTTCTATACAGGCTCCAAATAATAACACACAACTGAAGTCTTGAGTACAGAGTGTGTTAAGGAAGTAGGAATTATTTAAACTGGACAGATGTAAATAATCACAGAAAATTCTGCAAAAAGTTCACTGCCTGCCTCTGCCTTATGACATTTGCACAGCAGCATCTCTATAAATACTTGACAAAGTCGCCGAGTAACTTAAAGGTTCAGTGCTCATATATACCTTTTAAACAGTATAGGATGCTATTTTTTTAAAGCTAATTTTACGAAGTAGGATAAAGGAAACAGCGTTCAAGGAAATAATATTACATGTAAATACCAATTTTATCTGTTACTAAAATAAAACAAAAATTGATATTGAAATATCTGTCCCCTTCTCTATATCCGAAGATGTTTTGAATGGAGAACAAACCATTAGCTTGCACTTTCTCACTGCCTGGTCTCTGATGTCCCCAGGGTCATCTGTAGGTCTGGGAATACTGGTTGTGTTATGAAGTTGCACTACTTCCACTTTGGGCAATACAAAATATTCCAGATCTTTTGGCCTGTCGTTCCTTTTTGACCTCGTCTTAACCTTGTTGTTTAAGGATACATCAATCCAAAACTCCTCCTCCTAGCTCTAAAATATAGTAGTAAAATAACAAAGAGTAATAAAAGAGGCAATAATTGATGACTTCTAAAAATTATCATGTGAGCTTTCCACTGGGTGGCGTGTTAATATCTGGGTATAAATTTATCCATCACAAAAAAATAATTTGATCTGAAAAAATTATTAGCAACAGTAGAGCTGGGAGTGACATCTAAAAACTGTTTTGGTATCTGTAACATTCATAGGAAACACAGAATATTTGGCACAGGGCCAATTCTAGAAGTAGCACATGGAAAGCGTCCTGCTCCTAAGAAGCTGGGCCAAGCAACCTGCGAGTCTGACTTAGAGACCTCCCCAAGTTCTTGCCTTCATTAGTTACCACACATACCCTCCACACTTTAAAAAAAAAACTCTCTGACCTCAATAAATTGTCATTTAGGGCCTCTGACCTCAATAAATTGTCATTTAGGGACATCAAGAACTCAGTGAAGCCCAAAAACTAAAGCAGGAGAGATGAGAGACAAAGTGCAGCGTTTCCTGAGCAAAGCTCCCATGGACCCCAGCCCTCAAGAGCTGGATCACAGGCGAAATGTGACAACTCCACGTGGGACGGGGGTTGTTGCTGCCAACACACACCCAGCACCTACAAAGCAGGTGTCAGCAACACCCCTCACTCTCCAAACTCAGTGTTCCAGCTTCAGGACAAACAGGCTGGGAGCACCTAGGAAACATCCAGACGGATTTACTAAATGTGTCCAACTCTGCTTTCTCTTACTTTAATATGTTCAATACAGCATATGCTGTTTGGTGGCACTCAACTAAAAGACCTATTTGTTCAAGAAACCGAAATTTATGATCTCTGCATTTCAGACATTCCTTCATCTTAATGGTCTACTACATAAAAACTAAAGAAATACACACACACACAACCTACTTTACTCAACCACTCTGAGAAGCCACAGAGCACTGTGTAGGAAAGAAAAAGCACTGAATGCAAAGGAACAAAACAAGGGATGGAAAACAAGATAAATCAGATGCTTTCAGCTCAATGACTGTGTCTGTTCACAGACTGCTCGCATTCACCCTGACAATTTAGTCAACTGAAAGCAGTTGCATGAATCAGCCGCAGAGCCGCTCAGCAGAGACGCAATGTGCTGAACCCCTGCTGATTTTAAAAGGATACAGACTAGTGAGGTGGTGACAATGGCAAGAATTGTTCCAACGGGAATGGATTTCTGTGCATCTTTGAGGTCCCCTGATCTATTTGAACCAGCCATGATGCCTGAAAATGCATTTTGGACATCAGACCAAAGAAGGGGAGAAAGCCCAGAAACCAAGTGCCCTCTTCTCCCAGTGTTCTCACCGGTCACAGAAGGGAAGAAGATGCCAACCAGCACCATGAATGAAGTAGCTATATCTGAAAGCACGTACAAATGAAGATTGTTCTTCTGACTTGCTGCTTCAACGGATGGGTGATGTGCTTTCTCCAGGATCTCTCCTTTCTCCAAATAATTGCTCCACAAGTTGTCTTAAGGTTATTAAAACACCACAGAAAAGAAATGCACGTTTCAGTTCAAAGCTCTTCTCATAGTGGGTCTAAGACTACAAATGCAATCCATGCAATTCAGTGATAAATACAAATGAGACAAAAAAGTTACATGAAAGAAAAAAATATAAAAAAGAAGTTTAAGAGAATCTGTAACAAAAAGAGTGAACTTGTATGAAAAGCCCACAGAAATTAAATTAATATTACCTCTTGTAGTATTAAAGAATAATATTCTTTTAATTCCACACTTATTTTAGCTCCAAGAAATACATTAGGATTTCTAATGAATCACTATATCCACAAGTAGTGATTTGGAGAACCCAAGGTAGTTTGTGACCAGGTTTGTGGATTAAAACTAATTTGTTTTTAGACAGTCAAAGAATTGGAGAATTCCACGGTTGACATATGAATGTATTTGAAATTTCACAAGCAAATGCTGAGCCCATTTAAGGAACTAGATTAGATGGGTGCTGTGAAAATGGGAACTCTAAACACCCAGCAGCTGTACACAGAGCTGACAAGGAGCACATCTAGATGTGTCTATATTCAGGAACACACAAAGGAGACATTTTTATACCCATGCTCTTATCCTTCAGGAGATAAGTCTAAGACTGGCTAGTTTAAATGGGTTAATGGAGCTTTGAAAAATGATATCAACTATGTCATGCAAGTATTGGTCAATTAGAATTAATTTTCAATTGAAATTACAAAATATACAGGGCAAATCTGATCAATTTTATAACACACAAGTACTGTTATCAGGAGATAAATGCCATCGGCTCTTTTTGGGATTATAATACTTGCTTTTCTTCACTGAATAGAGTTTTGCTCACTGTAATTGCAATCATTTAGTCCTCTTTATCAACCAGCAAGGTACAGCGCAACTCATTTCAACTACTCTGCATGTCTCCTCTTTTAAAGTAGGAAAATTTTCTACCATACCTTTTAAAATGCCACTAGCTGCTCCTGGAATCCCTGCTATCTCCGTCACATTGTTGAGCAGGAAATACTCATCACAGTTCTCGGTGGTTAAGTTTGTATTGTGGCAGAAGAGCTCCCAGAGCTTAGAGCCCACAGTAATGTTATCCTTAACGATGGTTTTGGCACACACATCAAACTGATCTCTTGACAAAGTCCTGTTGCCCAGCATGCAAATCCTGGAAGGGAAATAAAGTGCACCCAAAGAGTTATTGCTATTATCTGGCACCTGGAAAGAAAATTCTCCCTTCACCATCATCCTCCCTTCACATCATCTCAGCCTGCCCCAACATTTCTCAGCTTCAAGCAGTTGCTGGCAAGAGAACAAGGACTGTAACTCTTTCCTCTAACACTCAAGAGGTTTTCCAACCATTTGGGGAGAGGTATAAAATAGCAAAATCAGTACGGTTTAATGAATATCAATGAAAAACTGACTTTAAACAATGAATGGGAGAGATCTGCTACATTTTTTCCTCATATAAACAGAATTATTAGAACAGAGGAAAATCAAATATTATTAACATCCTAACGATTAAAAAGTATTAAAAGTCTCTTTCAGTATATTTAGAATAGTACTACCCCAGTTCCTGAACAGCAGCAGTAAACCCTTACTTTCTCCCTTCAGAATTAGAAGCAACCAAAACAAACCAGAAGAAAGAGTGCATCACTGCTAAGCCTGTCTGTAGCTTCATAATGAGGTAAAATCCCCCACTGCCTTTTGAGCATCAATAAACCAATCACAACTACCATTGACTTATGGTTCCCCAAGATGCTGAGATACAACATAACTGCTCATTGTCACTAAGGGATTCCTTCACCCTTTCCATCCTGCATCCTCTCCTTTCCTCTGTGCCAGTCTTGGCGCTTGGGACACAGAAAAAGTCCTCCAGAAAAAAAGTGGTGGTACAGGTCTCAAAGCATTAAAGCCCAGAAAATGGCAGGAACAGGGCTCAGACCTGTAAACTTCAGACTAGCCAGACCAGCCTTCTCCTCCAGAATTAAAAGTACTATATCTGCTTTCTGCAGCAAAAGGAAAAGGAATACAGCCTGAAGAAAGATAGAGAGAAACATTCAGAAAACCACCTAGGAGATAGCAAGCGAGGAACAGTTTCACTGCTGTAAATCTGCCACTGCTGTAATTGTTGGACCCTAAACATCGATGTGAGCACTTGAGGTGGTGGCTACTCAGTTACTGTTAGTGTTCTGAGCTGCGAGTCATCACACAAGCTCAGTCAGCCCATTTCTACCCATCTCCCATCAGCAAATGCACATTCCCCCATGCCGAAAAATTACTCACGGAAATTCAGGTGGATCAAAGATGGACTTGATAGCTCCAGCGTAAATGGACAGTATGGATATTACAACACAGGCCAAGAAGAGGGAAGCAAATTTGTTAACATATTTGACGCCTACAAAGACCACAACTGCCATTAGGAGGAGGAACACAGTTCCATACACTCTCATATTGTTTAGCATTGCACTGGATGCATCATGGGCACCGGAGGGATGAAAAATTGCTGCTTGTGGCACAATATATGTCTGAAATGAGAAGAAAACAAGCTGAAGGAATACAGCAACAGAACTCTGTCAACATTAGCATAATCTTTACCAATACCAGACATGTAAAACACTTCCCAATTTGCAAAACGCTTTTTTCCAGGAATAGGAAAAAGAGTCTGGGATAAAAGAATCGCGTAACAGTGGGGGTCAGAAGGGAGCTCTGGAGATCATCTGGTCCAACCCCAAAAGGCCATTTGACTTCAGTGGCACAGCTGAGCCAACTTTATCACTTTTGAGCATGTTTCTTTGATTAAGTCATACTTCCATATGGGTTTTCAAGCAAGCTTTCATTCTGGATAGCCACAAGGTGTGCACGTTGTAAACAGCAGCACTAGTGATGCAAAAATTGGGCATCAAGAATTTATAAATCTGGTATCTACCTTTGAATACATATATGAATATGAGGAAAAAAAAATCAGCAGTACTTTTCACATGTTACTCCTCTTAAAAGCAGTACTAGTACAGCACTACTCACCAATAAAATCTCAATGGCACCGAGGATATACATCGCTCCTGCAAATGTTGTTCCCAAATAAAAACACAGCCCTACAGCTCCACCAAACTCTGGGCCTAATGACCTGGATATCATGAAATAGGAGCCACCAGCTACAAAACAAGAAGAGTGGAAGTAAAATAGTCATTTTTTAATTGTCACAAATTTTAAAATACTCACAGGAAGTATACAACCAAATTCTACATTGTGCATCTGCTTTTTTAGGGCTTTGGTTAAAATAACTTTGTTAGCAGAGTAGTAACTAAAAGCCAAATAAACCTTTAGCCTAACTGATATAAGCCACAGATATAATATATCAATTCAGGCATTGTATCCTGGCTTAAGCAAATTTCCGAGGAATGAAGTCATGTTAATAACTTAAAGCAACTATTTTTTCCACAAATGATATTTTTTTTTAATTACATTTACCTGGAACAACACCATTCGTTGCAATAGCACTCATTGATATGGTTGTCAGCATAGTCTGGGGTAAACAAGGAAAAGGACGTTATTATGTGAACAAATTTTCTTTAAATGTAACCTATTTCTTGTTAGGGCAAAACTGCCAGTATTGCTACTTATTCTGCCTTGACAGGTCATTTTCTGGGAAGAAAATAACAGGAATGTAATCATTAAGCTGCTGAAACGTTTGCCTGAGAGATGACTGCCGCTCTATCAGCTCAAATAATAGGTCTCTGCAGAGACAGGGGGATATAGAGCGCGGGTGTCACTGTGTGCAGAGCTGAAACTCCAGCTAAAGGCATCCCAGCAGGCAGTGATGACTGGGACCAAACCCTAAACCCAGCTTTTTGATGAACAAATACCATTTTTATGACCACAGTTTGCCAGCTTTAAATTAGTACCATTAAAATATATATATATACACACACATACTTATGCTTATAGGCATAGCAGAAGCATTTGGCATAAACCTGACTTTTTGTTATAAATGCATGTAAAGTGCAGCCTCTCCCAGTTCCTTGATAGCCCCACAAAGGTTACGTCCCAGGCATGTTTTGGCCATGTACTCACACAGCAGCAGCATAATAAGACAATCAGGAAGGACTGAAGAACTCCTGCCATTCCCACCATCCAGGTCAGCCGAAGGAAGAGAATAACCCCAAAAATATTCTGCATGCATGGCAAATACACTCCCATCAGGGTGCCCATGCTGGGTGACTGGAAAAAAAAAAACACAGCAGCATTAACTGGATTTATTCAAAACAGTATCCTAAAATTCTCCCTTGCTCAAAAAGTTGTTGTCAGATCCCAAATGCCGATATGAGGGCACTGCAGTAAGGCTTTCATGAGGAGGAATGCAGCAGCCTTCCCTGTATTGGCACACTCAGCAATAGCAGCAATTCAGAGTGACAAATTTGCCTGGTTTCCTGCCAAGTATTTCACAGCATCTCTTGTCTGAGGTTTTCTTTTGCATTTAAAATTATATACAAGGCTGAAATGCAGGGGGAAAACAGACCATGTGTTTTTTTTCAAAGGCTCATTCCTTTTCACACCTCTTTCCATAAAGAAGCATGACTTCTAACACACATTGCAGGCAGACAGCATTCAAGGAAGCTCGTCATTTAAGCAACAAGGTCATTTAAGGGGGGGTGACAAGACTTATACTAAGATTCAACTCCAGATAGCATTAGCTAAATGCTATATTAAATAGACAACACACAATAAAATAGGCTAATTAGCCATCAAAACAAAAGCAGTGGTATTTTAAAACAAGCCTATTACTCTTAAACTGATGAAATGGCTGATAAAAAACTTTGTTCTCGCCTTGTCTTCACTAAGGATAATGGCAGAGGAGCGTAGGGAAGGCAAGGAGCTCCTCTGCACAGGACATCATAGTTTAGTTCTTGCTCCTCTGCTCTGGGGTTCATTTCCTCTTCTCCCTCCCTCTCAAGTAGTTCCTGGGTGCACCAAGTTACCAGCTGACTGTGGCTGCAGGGGAAGGGAAATTGTGCATTAACTGTGTAGTTACGGTACTACTGCAGGGCAGAGCGGGCCAGGAGAGGCCCAAGTGTCTGCTAGTGGACACAACCCAAGCCACAGTATTGCTAAGGGCACCGCAGGCATTAAAGTTTGCTCTGCATTTTCTTACCCCATGGAATAAAAAATACTGCCAATAAAGAAATGATGCAGCAATACTGCTTGTGCCAGCTTGTTCACAGAAATATTTAATACCAGTGATTTGCAACAACTTGACCCTTTTGAAAGCATCCTGTAATTAGCAGATTCCAGTAAGCAATGCTAACCCAGCACTCTAGGCTCAAGAGAGCAGAATCTGAAATAAGGGAGGTTCAATGCCCAGTCTCACCACCAGAGTGGAAAAAAAATTAAACATTCCATGCTGCATGAAGGAAATAAAAACACAAAGACATTCTAATGAACACTGTTTTAGACCAGCTGACAAGGGACAGAAAATCTCTACAACAGCCTCAATTTTAATGATGCAGATCATGTTTCCGCATGTGTGGCACTTGCTTTATCAGCTGCAGCTGCATAATTGATACAAATATTGATTTGAGTCTGAAGGACACTCTTTCCTTTGTGCCAGCGCAATGGGTTATCAAAGCACTTGGCTGCAGGGCGCAGGGAAATGGATTGGTAGTGACAGCTCGTGGGCTGGGCTGCAGCCCGAGGACAGACTGCAGCACAGACATCAAGTGCCTTATTAAAGTGCCTTATTAAAGATACACGAACTAAAACAGTTAATCTAATTTCCATCATGAGGTGGGGATATTTTTATAGCACCGTGACTATTATATGCTGTAATACAAGACTGTATTTGCAAAACATAGAAAGCAACCTAAACCCCTGCCCTTTTATATATAGTAGGGTTAATTTTATCTGATGCGTATCTAACACAGTATGCTACTATCAAAAATATTTAACAGGAATGTTGAAAAAATATACACTTATATTAAGCTGTTTTCCCCTGAAAATTTCCTGATCTTTATTTTAACATTCCACAGACTGTGAAGAAGTTATTTTAAGAGCCAGGAAGAGGAATAGTGTTTTTTTTAAAGCTTGCAAAAGTTTCCAAGTCTCCTTTGGCCTTGTGAATTTAAAAGCACATGTAAGAAATGACAATCTCTACAAGCTAAAATAGCTCCTCCTTTACTAAGTAAACCCTAAAATTTGGAAAATCTCATTTCTACCCTCTACTCCCATATCTGTCTCTCACAGATTTAAGCACTTCATAAGGCATAACTGTCTTATTTTTTTTTCCTTTTTTGTAAATAAATACCATCTTTTTAAGATCGAGGTCTTAAAGAGGAATTCACCAGAATACCTGGGTTCCCTCCTCAGATCCAGGATTACACATTCACTTACTGCAAGGATTATTCTCTTCCATCAATTTTGGGTATCAAGTCTAGAGTCAGCTCACCCTTCCTTACTCCAATTCTTGGTTAAAAGATGTCAGATTAAGGAACTGGGCAGCTTAGTTCTTGCCACACTGCCTGGGCATATTTGCTCAGTGTACCTGGTATAGCAGTCAGTAATGAGTCTGGCAGGAGCACTGGCAATTAAAAACAGAACGTGACATTGTGTACGGGACAGACTCTCATCTTCTCACTAATTATTGCAAGATTGCCCTGCCCCAGATGGCCAAACCACCTAAATGCAGATTCTTCAGAGCAGAATTCAGTTGCCTACGTGCCTAATAGCAGAGGGACATTTTAGCAGCACCAGGGTGACCCATCTGAGCCTCATCACCAAGACAGACGAGTGCAGTCTCCTGCAGATCCAGGGTCATTTCTAGCAGGCTTGTAGGGAGGTCTCAAATACTCCTGCGCACCCAAAACCACACGAGGAAAAATTCTTTTTATCTAAATTCCAAATCTATGCAACTGCACCTGAGCTAACAGTGCTTAACCACTACTTCAGCCCCATTTTTTTGACAGAATCAGATTACTCACCATTGACCAATTTCTTTGGCATTTCTCTGGCTCTCCAGAATCACATACACAAACTCCCACTCATTAGCTGGTGATGAGAGACACTACTCACTTTTGATACTTTCTTCTTTGAACCTTCGGTACTTTCTGCTTCTTCATGTTCCTTAACACCTTGAGTAAGATTCGTGTAGTTGACCAGCTTGCCAAGCAGAGATGACACTTTGGGTCGTATATCCAGTTCCTCCTGTGAAGGCAGACACCTAGTCAGCTTGTGGAAGTTACAGCATTTATGCAGAGTGGCCAGGGGCATGAATTCCTTGATGTGACTCATGGCCATGGCTGGGAAGCACACAAGGAAAATCAGCGCTGGAAGAAGTATTTTGTTGGGCCTGCAAATCTGATCAGAAGATGACAGCAAGCCTCGGAGCGCTCCTCTCCAGCGCGTGTGCAGGCCTTACAAGCCCAGTCTTTACTTTCTTCCCATGCAGCCTCTGCTTCTGAAGGTAATTTCAAAGACAAATCTATGGCTTCCTCTTGCAAATAAGTATAAAAATAATAGGGAGAGAAATAGCTAATCTGCAAAGAAATAAAATCAGGAGAAACTCCCCCTTCTCTATGAAATTAAAATATCTCAAGAGTTAAAGTGGACAGTACTAATACCTGGCAAAAGAAACAACTACACAGAAGGATTAAGAAGGATTTCACTGTCCGGAATTTGAGCATATCTCCATATATCATTAACAACTGTTTCTGGGAGGATCAGTAGGATTATGTGCCATTGTACACGATGCAGAAGTGACCCCAAATGCACAAGCTGGGGAACAGCAGTAGTGGGCAGCTGCTGTCAGACAAGAACGAGGTCAGCACAACCTGCTGCTGTCATTCTAGAAAATCCCTTGGCCAAGGAGCATCTACACGTTGCTCCTTTTCCCACTCTTTCCTCAGATGTATGAAATCTGCCACTCCCATGTTTAGAGCTCTGATTCTGATACATTCCCGAAAGGGAAGGACCATGTGCTGCCGTTCACGCGGGCTGCTGCTCCTCCTCCGTGCAGGCTCCACGCNCCCGAAAGGGAAGGACCATGTGCTGCCGCTCCTCCTCCGTGCAGGCTCCACGTGGGGCTCTTGCTGCCTATGGAAAACGGCAGCCACGAGTGTCACAACGTGGCCAACTGGCCATTACCTGTAAGCAAGCTTATCCGGGTCCCAAATTTATCACGTCTTGATGGCAAGAGACAGCAGAGCTGGTAATGTGCTGGGAAGTGACCCAGCAGGAGGACCTTTGCAGTACTCCCTCTTGCACCAAATGATACACACTGTACACTCAGTCCCTCCCACCTTTGAAGATCAAGGACATTCACATCAGAAGTCTGAAAAACAATCAGAAATTACCTCAAACAAGGCCAGATTTTTGTCATAGTAATCCCCTCCCTTGCCAGCCTCCAGATTGTTGAGGAAAGGACTGTTTTCTTTATGGTTGCCATGACCTGCAAAGAAAACAGAAGCAGGTTTCAATGAACGCAGACAGATCAAAACCCCAAGAAAACCTTGACAAAAAAAGGAAAAAGGAACACCTTCGTTTATTCAATTGAGGCTGGTTCTTTTCAGCATGTAAAGTTATGCAAGAGTATCAGTTTCAGAATGATAGCACATTCAATCTGCTGCTACTGTCAGCATAGATCTATCGCTATTTCTATTCCTCCGTTTTCACCAAAATACAACAATAAGTTGCCTCAAAGTACAATTTACAAGTAGGTCACAGCTGTGATGCCATCAGGGCCTTTATTCTCTCAAGTTGCCTCTTGCAACTATTGTTTGTATGGAGCTGTGGCAAGTCAAGAGACAGCTCTTCTGCACTCGGAAATCACTACTAGCTTTAAAAGCACTTTTGAGTAACCCTTCCAAAAGATTAGGTAGCTCTAGTAAGACCACATAAATCAAAAACTAGATTCTTTCAAGTTACAGTATTTCTAAGTAAAGGTGTTTTTCTTTTACTACACTCACAGTGTTCTAGACGTCAAAATACGCATCGTTACAATGCCTTTTTATTGAGGCATAGTACCAGGTACAGTAGCAGTGCAAAGCACAATGAAAATTAAAAAGAAAGCACACAGAGGGTAACATACTAGATAAACAGAGCTTTTTACAGTTAAGTAGTAACATTAAAAAATGTTTAAGGGCATTAAAGTACAAAACGGTCTCTGCAAAAAAAAAAAAAAAACAGAATAAATAGATGCCAATGTTGGGGGTCCTGACCTCTAGCTCCCATTAAAGTCAATAATGGACAAAACCCCTTTTTTTTGGCCTCACAGCCCTCTCTGCTCGCTCAGCCCTAACAAACCAAGCAGGTTTCCAAGGGCACCTCCTAAAATGAGCATCAATCCAAGGAACACTATCATTTCTATTTACAGAAGAAGTATCCATTACAGAAAGTGAAAATGAAAGGAAAAGTTTGCTCAAAGGAAAATTCTGCAAGTTAAGGAAATACTGAACTCATAAGAAAATGCAAGTGATTGAAGAGCTGGATTTGGGGGCGTATATTTTCAAAGACTAAAGTAATCAATGTTATGCCAAATTATTTTTACATCATTTAAGTGAAGTACATCTGCATTTTTAAAGCTGAACTAATGTACAAAATGAACATAATAGGGAAATAGCAGATAATTCCTCCACACACCCAGAACACCATGTGCTGAGCTGCTATAAACATAATTGCTATAAACAAGAACCACACTAAAGTGCAGTGCTAGCGTTACTGATGGGAGAGAGGCATGTAAAGAAGCACTATTTACTGCAAACTGCTCATATTTGCTTTGAGCAAAACTATTAGAAGACACAGTCCAAATAGTAACGCTGTTTTTAAGCTCCGGGCAATAAATGCTTAACGGACCAAAATTATTTCTAGATATGCAGGAGCTGTGTTTGTCTTTTGCACTTCTGGGAACTCAACCACGCTGCACAGAAGCACCACATTGCCAGTAAGCAATCACCCTAAACTTCCTTCGCCCAGAAAATCCAAATAAAGTGGAACCACAGCTGGAGATCAGCAGGATGTGTGCTGGGGCTCAGAGCAGTTTTTGCGATTCTCTTTCTGTAATATAAAAACACGCCCTAACAAAGAAAGAAGATGGCAGGGGAACATAGCTGGCTTTTCTCCCCATCCACATCCCTAGCACTATCATTCCAGAGATGTGTGTGCTATACAAAACATACATGAGCTTTCAAGCTACACAATTCTACCAATGCAACAGCTTGGCCCATTTAGCCTTCTAACACTGCACACTTTCAGCAACAAGCAAAGAGGTTTATATTCCAGTTCATTATCAAGACATCCTACTTCAACTTCACCAATGTGTGAATCCTAGTGCTGCAGACAGGGTGTTGGAGTACTACAGAGCTAAAGTTAAATGCGTCTAATTCCACAATAGCCAAAATCCCCTTCCACACAGCTGCAGGTTCTGTCATCTACATTCTTCAGACATGGCCAAAAACACAAAAACAAGGTGCCCATCTTCTCTACTTGCACCTGTTTCTGATCTCACAAGGAAAACCTGTGCAAAAAATGTCTCATTTTCCTCCACAAAACAAGAATCACGACCATACTTTGACCCTTTTCCAAGGCAGAATACCATTTACTGTAGCACAGAATCTGATACAAACTGAAATAAAATTAGCCTAACACAGTCCTCCTGATAATGAGCAAGACAAATCAGCCTTCAAGGAGACTTACGTGCACGTGAAGAGCTGGTTCTCTCCATCAGTTTGGGAACAGAGTAGAGGTGAGCTAGAAAAGCTACTGAGGGCACCTCTAGCCCCAGCTTCACATGAGGACCATTCACACGAAATCTCATTCAAGCATCGTCATGGCACATGCTTAGTTATCAAGTCTTCAGTCTTGGACAGTAACTATGTGATGTTAGTTTTCATGATGCAAGACCGTTTTGCAAGGAACATTTCTTAGAGAAAGCTATAGATGCTGCAACATAGAATAATTTATTTGCCTTTGTCTCTAATTAGTCTTGATTTTTGAGGCAGAAAAGCTATATTCCAAGTAGGTTAATGTTTCCTCTCCACTTGTTTCACTGCTTCTCAGTCTTCATTATCTTTCAGATGCAAAATGTCTTAATTACTGAGCACTGCCAGTTCACTCCCAAAGCAAATACGCCTGTTTGCAGCCATCACTGCAACTACACAGCTCACCCAGACATCTCCATCACAGTCTATGGAGCTTCCTAGAGCTCCCCCTACTCAGGTAGGTCTCCAAAATGAGATATTTCACCCTGTGCATCACTTGCATTCTAAAAAAGAAAGATACAACCCTGCAACAAAACTGTACCAGATAGTCTGCCTATTTTTTTCCCTTCTTTTCCAAAAAGTTTGTATTTTATGTATATATGCACACATGCATATATGTATATAGAGAGAATTCACTACTGTTTTATTACTGGAACAGAATTAGGGTCGCGCCAGTTGCTAGAGCCCTCCACACAAATTTTCTGTGCTAGCTGTTGCATTTTCTTTAGCTAGTGAGCCATAAACCCAGAAATTTAGAGAGGGGTACAGACAAAATATATGTATTGAAGTAACTCCAAAAAAGAAAGATAAATGAGAATAAATGAAAAAGTGAGCAACTGGACGCTGTGACAAAGACAGGGAAGCTTCCCAGAGACAAGGGTTATTCAGCAGGCCCGGAAAGGAGGAATCACCCACTGTAAGGAGCTGGCAGGTGGCCCAGGCTGCATGACTTAACCTGTCAATGTTGTCTTCCCTGCTGTTTTCAATTTCTGAACTTAGAAAAAAATACCACTCCCCTGCTTCATCACACTCAGTTAAACAAGTAGCAATCGGTACATCTTAAAACACCTTCTGATCTTTCCATTCGGACATGACTAATCCCAAGACACTCACCTGGCTCTCACAGCGGCTCTGTCTCCCCGACAGGCCCGGGCAGGCTGGAGGCACAGAGGGACACACTCCGACTAGCTGCAGTCAGGGCTACACAGATAACATGAGCACCGAGGCGGTGGCAACGCTAATCAAGCTGTGGTAAGAGATCAAAACAACAAAAATTCCCAGGAGGACTGTACTTGGATTACAGACCTGCGCCTCCTCACCCTCACTGGCTCAGATCAGTGCTATTAAATGGAAATAGAGGCACATACATCGTGTTCCCATCATATCCCCCTCTGCACCATCTCAAGGGGAATACTCCACAATTTGCCCTGTGTGAAGTGTCCAGAGCTGCATCTGAGCTGAGCACCTTCAAGGAACACTCATGCGAATCAAGAGTTCAACTGCAAAGCGCGGCTCAAAAAAGAACGAAGCCCAGTGCTTTGCTTGCATCCTTAGGACTGCCAAAACTACAGTGACTTACTAGAACAAACTCAGGGGAAAGCCCAGCACTCTTCTCTTCAACATAATTTAATTTTTGCAGCAGTAAAAGAACCAATAACTTATTTTAACTATATTGTACACGTACAAACTCCTTTTCACACACCACAGTAAAAGCAGTTTTGTAGTGAAACAGATTGCCTAGCACCTAATACCACTTCACTCTGTCCTTCAGCCACTGCCTATTTTAGAGGCATCACTAGTCACAAAGCCTGTGGTACCTAGGGAGATACACTGAGGTATTTCCATGCACAGAGAACATCTCAGACTTTTTTTTTTGCTTAAAAGAAAAAATCCATGGTTTACATTTTCAATATTCCTCCTATAAATAAAACTTGTTTTTGATAAGTTGATAAAATCAACTTGATTTTTTGCTCAGGAGACATAATAAATGTGCTAGACTTACTATCGCTCTGCACATAAGACCTGAAAGCTAAAGCACGCATTGAAGAGAGAGATTCTACAGGAGTAGAAGTTACAGGAGCAATGGGATTGCTGCACACAGATCCAGTAGAAATCTTTTACAGCTTTTTTTCTTGTATTACTAAATAACTTTATTGCCTTTTGTGAAGACATTTGTTAACAGGTCTGAAGTCCTAATTGTAAAAGCTGCCTGTGTCCGTTTTAATGACTTTTTTTTTTTTTAATAAATTGTCTTAACATGGTTCTTCACAAATAATTTCCAGATATAATCAATCTCCCAGTACCTGTATCACAATAAACTTTGTTTCCCCCAAAAAGGCTGTGCTATGTTCAGGTGCCTTTTCTCATCTTCCAACAACAGTAAAGCATCTGCAGAACAATGTATCCCTGAAGAGGCTAAAACCCTAAGCAACTTTCTTGACCTTCCCCTTCAGGATTCAAGAATCCTGATATCCCCTTTGATAGTGGGATAACTAATGGAAAAGGGTTGGCTTCAGTGCATCGTACACCTCGGACTCACAGATCCATCTCACTGAAGGAGAAAATACAGGGGAAGAAAGGCTGACCCATATATCCCATGCTGACCCTACGTTTCATGAAAATAAGAGGATGGCGCTGTGCTAGGTAACAGCTTGCCCCACAGCCAGGCTGGGAGAGGGGAGCAGAGCAGGACGAAGCGCAGAGTTGCGCGCTCTACCTGGGCTGCTTTCAGGCGGCCAGGAGCTGCTCTGTGCTCTAAACACGGGCTCGAGGGTCACGGGTTACGCCGAGGACACCCAGCTCTCACGTGCCCCACGCGGACACAGGCTTCCGTCAGCCACTGCAGCTTCAGGCCAAACCTATTGACTTCCACGGGTATTTTAGGAGTATAATGTGCTCATTCGCATTTTTAAGACTATAACATTATTTACTTCACTGCCCAACACCAATGCCATTAAAATTCTGTGTTAATGGACTTTACTAAGCAAGTAAAGGTGGATTGCTTAAATTCATTACACCACAGGTAACATATATGTATAATCATAAACTGCTTTGGCATCTGCTAAGCATTTACAAAGCATAGTTTTACAAAAAGACTATGAAAACATGCTATTCATTCCTCTCAAACAGCTCAGAATTGTAGTTATTTGTGTTTTACCTGAAAGAAAGGGCCAAAACTGTCCCAGGCAACAATCAATGCAGCAACTGGGCAGTACCAGAGCATGGGATTAAGGCTACAATTAAGGCATAGATCTTTTGATTCCCTTTCCATAACAACTTATAAAGCCACAGAGTTTTACTGTACTCTGCAAAATCAGACTACAGAACAGTTTTATCAATTGACTTGATCAATACCACCAAACCCCAAAGACTTAACAATTTAATAACTCTGTTTCAGAAAGTCCCAGGATTTTCCTCTTCACTTAAGACATATAGATGCCTTCAGAACACTTGAAACCTTAGTGGTTACTAATACCCACATGAAGCACTTACCCTTTAGCAATAATTCTTTGCCAGTTCCAGTAATTTTGTTTACCATTACTCTTCCTTCTGCTCTTAGTAAATGCTTTCGTGAATGCCTCCTCTGTGAAGTCCCGAGGATCAGACAAGTTCAATAACACTGTGCTCCCCAGAGAATTTTTTCCTGCTGCCTCTGACAAACCGGCTGCAGTGCTGAATGGGAGTCTCGCTCAGGAGGCAACACAGTCTGTTCCAGAAAGCGAAGCAGACACTGATATACTCCTGACACTATAATCCTTTCAAGAGCAATAAAACACATGCGCGTCAGGATCTTCCCAACAAGGTTACTTGGGAAATCCAAGCCCAGCCACCATCAAGGGGCAGCGCGAGTTGCCTGCACACCTATTGGGAAGGGCTTGTGCACAAACCTGCCGCTTGCCAAGCGGGAATCAGCTGCGTTTTCCACTCGCTAATGGCCCATGACACGGACCCTCCGGGCACCCCAGCTTGCAAGGAAAAACAGGGATGCAGTTCTTTCCATTGTCAATAATTTCTACTACCATTACCTACTAATGGATGAATCATATGAAAAAAAAATCACAAAAAGTATCAGTATGATGAAATGAAGGGTTATACAAGATAAAGAACTTAAGGATTTTAAGTAGGTCATAATTACCAGAACACTCGCCACTCTGCTCATTCATAACAAGGGGCTCCGGACAGCTAAAGCACCCGCTGAGAGCATCTACCCTATACAGTCTCTGTGATTTGAAAAGTCAAGTAATTTTTGAGAAACTGGATTTAGGAACTCACAGTGCTTAAGAGCTTTCACAGAATTGCTCATCACTGTCAGCTAAAAAAACAGACTACAAAAACAACCTTTGTGTTTCACTGCAATCCTTCAGAGGCTCCCTCATGTGGAATGACTCGAAGTCATTCCTCATGACCATCTTCCCCGAAACTCAGTCCCCTCACACGCATGAGGGCATCAGATACAGCACGCCCTGTGTCACAGTATAGGGAGAAGCATTTTAACACTTTCCCTGTCTTGGATAAGACCTCTTAACTTGCAGAAAAAGGCCTAAGAGTCTTTGAAACAACATGCACCTTGAGACAGCATATAACATTGTATGTGATATTCAATTTGTTTTTCTCTCCAATATTGATTTCAGGAAAATGTTTTCAGTCTCGTATCACTGACCATGGCTGAGCAGTGAGAATGATGAGGGAGTAAAACAAAAATAACTGTTTTTCAGACAGATCTGCTCCCTGTCCAGCTCACCACGCAGCCAGAGGAGCTGCTGCGGGAACACAAGGCACACAGCTCTTACCATGGCTTCATGAGGAGCTCAGTGCGTGTGATCATCCGAGCACAACGGGAACATTGCCTTGGCCCAGAGACATCACCCATGGGGGAGTGGGCAACGTTAGAGCCTTTGTCACCCACCAGGCAGAAATTAAATCAATCACAAGCAACAGAATGCACATCCCTGGAAACTCCAGGACATAAAAGTGAGCTTAATCTTTGCTATGCCTGTACTTGTGGTACAACATGCGGATACAGCATCTTCTGAAAGGTCACAGGCAAAGCATCACAATTAGGTTATTCTCTGTGTTGAATTGAGGTACAGCTTTCAAGCTCCTGAATGTACACTGAAAAAGGGCATTTTAAGATAAGATAGATAATCATCACACTGTTTGGTTACACAGCATCAGATGCAACAAATATGGATCAGTTAAACTTCTGCATCAGGTCTGGCTTTGATTTCCCACAAATTAACCCATGATGTTGCCACTGCATCCTCTGGAACATAAGGCAACATCCAAAGCGGACAGTTTGTTTCCGTTTGGCCAAAGTAGCCTTTATATACGTCGCATGTATGCAAGAACGGGATTTGGATGAGGTTGGCAAGGGCTGGCTTGTGATGCCTACAAACACTGTGCCCTGGAGAATGTGTCACAGTATTGGGACGGGGAACACAACTTAGGAGTCAAGGGAAGGGATCCAGGCGGGGGATACTTCAGTGAGCATTGCTGCTCAATATTGAAAAATCACAGACCACAAATCACTGAATAACAACCTTTGCAGGAGAAAATAAATAAAATAAAAAGCAGAAATGTTTGGGAGTAGTAAGTTCTTAAATTAGAGCTACAAAGATCAGTGGAGAACCTCTACCTTTATCCTCTCCCTCAAGCCTGGATACAAAGTAGAGAGGAGAGCAAAAGAAGCTAAAGTGATGTCAGTTACTGTATTTACACAGGGATCAGGAAGGCCGAGCTCCTGAGCACAAGAGGAAGGAAGAGCAGAAACTGAAACACGCTGCCTTCCATCACAGAGACAGCAATGGCTCTGCCACCTTCTTGATTTGCCCCTGTGCCTGACTCGGCTCTGACCCGGCACCTGGCAATCCAAACACGGACTTTGCACATATTAGCTAAGCCCAGCACAGATGGGGTTACAACACAAAGCAGAGCTGCTACAGATAACTTTATGAAAATCAATTATACTCCAGGGCATAAAAATTGTGTTTTGCTGCAGCAATCAGCTATTTAAAGTATGCAAGAGCAAGTCTCAGCAAGTCTGCCCTCCTCGGCAGCTACCCGTGCTCAGCAAACAGCAGCTTCATACGGATCTTCTTTCCCTTCAAAATGGAAGATCCAGATGGTCTAATATATTTCATGAGAGGGAGATTTCTGTAATGACTGAATGATGTCCTCTGTAACTCCTCGTGAAACATCTATATGAAAAAGTATCACCACGAGATCAAAACGAAGGACGGTGGTTAAATTACACAAAAAACCCACACCACTGCTCAGCCACATGAACCTACAGCAGACACAACACATAGGGAGCAGAAGACACCTCTGTCGCAAACACTTCACCCCGCACCACCTCGCCTCTTCCAGGATCTTGTTACACAACCTGTTACAGCTCCCTTCGAGCCAGTTCCAATATCAGCGTGTGGGTTTGATCCTAATTTCTGAAGTGATCGATGGATTGCATCCCAGTTATGTGGCAGAGCACATGTCAATCAATGGGACACTTGGCATCTAGGACATTGCAGGTCAGGAGAATCACGTCTTCTAGGGGATGGACCTAGTGGAACAAACTGCCAGGTGAGGTTGGGCAAATTTGGCAGCTAAGTAATATTAGAAATCCCACTAAGCTATCTCCAGCAAATAAAACAGCTTCCCTACATGCTCAGAGAGCTGTGACCACTAGTGAAGGCAGTGGTGGGACCACGATGGTTGGTGGGACCCCATGGCAGTAGCAGCCATCTCCTCTCGCCATCCACCGCCCCGAGCCAGCAGAAACCTCTCGTCTTCCTCTTCTCTGCAAAAGAAATGCCATTTCACTTACACTGCCGACAAGTCTGAGGCTGCCCCGGTGAGCAAGGCGAGCTAACCTGGCACCTCTGCAGAGCCATCCACCCTCCCTATTCATCCATGAGCTGACTGAGTCAAAGCTCTTTTGGGCAATTACCTTTTATTCTGCACATCGAACCCCACCTCTCTGTCCTACAGAGAATGAAGATCAAAAGACAATTAAAGAAAATTCCAAGTATTTTTAATAACATCAATTCTTTTTTTTTTTTTTTTTTTTTAAAGAAGGGCTTCCAGCACTGTCCTAACCTATACCTCTGTTGCTCAGACATGACTTAGGTTTGACCTGGAAAAGATGACTGTTTTCCTTCCATCAGTCTAAGATGTACTATAAAAATTAAACCCCATCACACAACCTATGAGCAAGAATGCTACCACCTTAACTCCAGGAACCTTTTTATCAGTACAGAAGTGACAGTTTGAGACTTTGGAAGCAATATTTAATATTAAAGCACACTTAGGGCAGATAAGCAATACAGAGCATATAAAATAAGCCACAACAGGCACCCGGAGGAGAGGGGAAGGAAGCACCATGTAACAGCTTAAAAGAAACCACCATATCCAAAAATCTTAAGAGAACCTTAAGATACACAGATACATTATAAAAATCTGTATTATCATGTAGATTTTTTTAAAAAAAACTTAAGTCTTCTTGAACATATCTTCAAGCATTTGACTTTGAAAAAAGATGAGTAGTTTTTATGTGGCATCCTGTTCCTTTGCTTGCTTAAAAGGGAGATACTGTTTGCTTTGCATTCACTACAGCAGGCACTATAAGAGACACAGTCACTCCATGTGTGACAGAATCCAAGTATCCCGAAGGAAACCCTGCCCAGGGGCTCAGCTGTAGGAAAGCACAGGACTAACAGCAGCCATCACAACTACTCATTGACAAGGGATTACTTCAAATCATTTAAACAAATTGAAATTTTGTGTTGAAAACTAGAAGCTAAGAAAAAAGGTTTTACTAAAACAAACAGCAAAAAAATACTGACATTTTCTGATCTGTCAAAATGAAAACTAGGTTAGTACAATAAATACAAAATTTACCTAGGAAGGACCTGACAGACCTTACTGAAGACCATGGAAATATTCATAAAACACAATTCCAACCACCTTTGGATCGAGGCTTAAGATGGTGTACTTTTTTTCCTCCCTAGTCCAAGTCTGCTAGCAAAGTATTTCACAACCTCAAACCAATGAGTTAAAGAAAAAAAGACCCTTCATCAAATAATCTTGCTCCCACAGACTGGCCATCGTGGTCTTTTTTTTATAACATAAATCAATCTCCATATTAAATTTTGTTACACCACAGTCAAAAACAAGTGCAAACTTTTAACTTTTTCTTGGAGGGGAAGGGAAAACTTACCAAATCCAGCTTTTCTCTCTGTTTGGCCCTGGGTGTCCCCCATGCTGTAACACACACTTAAGGAAAAAGCAAAAATCACCAACTACAATTTTCTTCAAGTGTTTTGTTCTTCTTTAGCTAGTGGAATTTATCACATTTGGCTTCATTTTCTAACCAATGAAGCTGCAGAGTACCTTAATCCCCATTTTACGTGGAACTTCATAGCACATGCCAAGTTCGAGCTTTACATTGAAGAGCATGCAACCACATTTGTTTTTTTAAAAAAACTATTTTTTAGCAGCAGGAGGAAGAAAAGAAGCATCACTAGTTGCATTAAGGAAGCAAAACACTAAAGAAACTTGCAAGGGGAAATGGGATAAAACAAACACAAATCAATTTTATATACAACAGAGAAAGATGTACCACAAACAGAAGAGAAGACACCCAATAATTGATTTGAATTCCTTTAGAAAAGTGCAGAAATGAAATAAAAGATAGTTTCAGTGCATTAAAAAAAAGCTCTTACTGGGGACTCAGGTTGGAAAGAGGTGCTCAGCGGATCAAAAGCAGCATGCGTTTGCAGGTATAATTAGATAGAAAATCAATGTCTCTTCATGTGTAATTGCCTCGCCTTCTAATACAGGTGCCCTCCTAAACACACACAAAAAAATAAAAATAAAAAACCCACACAGCAGCTACACAAGGCTGGCACCACAGGGGTTTTTTTTTGTGCACACATATGTATTTTTAGCAGGTTTTGCAATAAACAGCCTCACCCACACACACTTACGGGAGATGCCTTTAATTCACTTTGACATATCAGAAAGATGCTTCCCAGAGCTTCACCAAATAACTGAAATACCAGAGAACCCACAAAAAGCCCATGTTTTCCTATATTTAGCTAAGCCGTTTTCGGGCTGCCCAGCTGCTGGCAGCGAGATCCCCACGGTGCCGCAGAGCTGCCACCTCACCCCGTCTGCAGCGCTGCGCGGGCTAGGAGACACAGCAGGGAGGTGCTCAGCAAAGAAACATTTATGCAGAAACATGATACTCTTTTACCAAAGCAAGCATTTTTAAAGATGAATTTAACCTGACACAGCAGAAAAAAAAAAAAAAAAACAACAACAACAGCAACAAACAACAACAACAACAACAACAACAACAACAACAACAACAACAACAACAACAACAACAAAACAACTCCAAGTTTGAGGCACCCATGAAACTCACTAAAATAAAGCTCTTGCTCTCCAGGTCAGGAAAATTCTTGCTTTCGTTTTGCGTGAACCTTCCAAACAAAATACATACTATCACCCACGTACGTGTCCTATGCAGCCAGGCAAGTCACAAAGCACTTCTCCACTCTCATTTTTCACATACCACACTATCTTCCCTTATCTGCAGCAAGGGTTCACTTATCTATGCACGTGTATTGTAAGGAGAGGTGATGGAGGTTACAGCAGCACTATCAGTGCTTTACTAATCACCAGTTACACAAACAGAGGAGAAAAAGATGCCTATGATGTTAAGATCCCTTTCAAGATCTGCACTTCCAATTAGATCCATTTTTGTGTATCTTAGTTGTATTAATAACAGAAGGAAGAACGCACTCAGATCAAGGTACCTTACAATTTTGTCTATGAAACAATATTGATATAATTAGCACTCGGGGAACACCTCTAAAACCACCAAAGTTACACAATAAACTTCACAGAGAGCAAAAACTGAGCTGCCAAGCTTGATGAAATACAACACCCTGCTCAGCTAAACAAATGAAGTGAAGGAGATGTGGCACCCGTACTATTTTCAACAAGTCAGTAGTACACAAATCAACAGGAGTTTCTACTTTAATTTTCAGTAACCTAAAATATATGTGGACATGCATTTGTCACTTTTAGCTGCAGTATCCAATCCATGATATGACTAATCCTATCTCATCTCTGACCTTTGCCAAAACACCTACATATAAGAATTAAGTGTTTTATAAAGGGATTTTTTAATGAATCATGCATCTTCATTAAAAGTATTTTCAGACATACTTGGTGAGCTTTGTTTCTCATCTTATGAGCAAGTTACAGCTTTTTCTACTAAGTCATCCAGCATTAAAAAAACAGGGAGTGAAGAAGATTAAAAGTAGAAATATGCTGCTATCACACCAGAACTTCCTTTACCGTCCTCCTCCAGTTTGAAAATAGCTTATTGTAACTCACCAGCATAAACTACTGCTCCACAAGGACACTGTAGGTACTGTAGTCTGAATCATGAAAGAAAAGTCTCAAGTTTAGTCAGAAAATCGTGGGCTGCAGGAAAGCCATGTGATAACAGGAACATAAGCAGAGCAATTCATTGGCAAAACCCAAGGGTGGCAGCTGACCAAAGTCAGCCAGCGACACCAAGCTGATTAGCGTCTCATTTCCACAAACAAAAGTCACAGGAAGATAAATAACTTCCCACAGGACACATGACAGGGCTGCACTTCACTTACCAGGGTCCAAGATCACTGTGAACCAAGATCCTTACAAAGGAAAGCTTTTCTGTTTTTCTAAGTACTATTCAGACCCCACTTTCCTCCTCCTTACCCTGTGTACCCAACCTAACATGCAGGCATTATTTCAAAGCCAGAAAAGATGCCAAATGCACATTTCTCATCCCTGCTGATCCATAAAGCAGGGCTCGCCTGTTTATGATAGGATCACACAATAATTCTTTGTGCTTCTTTTTCTAAATGGAAGATGTCATAACCTATTAAAAGTGGTGGCAGTAGGTAGTCCTGCCTGGCAAAAAAAAAAAAAATGCTGATTTTATTCACAAACAAGCACTGGAACTATCTGGGAAGCCTGGATTATTACACATCAACTAATGTATTCTCTTGCAAATAGCTGGTAAAATCTAGTGCAGAACAGCCTCATCTCTGCAGTGTTTAGATAACACCTCATTAATTGATAATCCAAATAAAGCAAAAGACAAGAAAGCATCCAAAAACAAGACCATTTTGTGACAAATACAGGTTGGAGCGAAAAGGTCGGACGGAAATTGGAATCCACCAGAACCATGAGCCACAGGTTAAGAGACAGCACAAGGAGCATGCGAACACAAAAGGCTCTACTACACCCACTGCTACAGACCTGCTGTGCGCAGTTACATTGCGGGGATAAACCACGCAGTTAAGAACCAGGTCATTAGTCAGGCACGTTAACTTCTCCACTCAAACTGAGCAATCCAAGGAAATAGTCTTTAAATGAGGTTCTTATTAACCAACTGCTAAAATAAAAACATTCCTGGAGGAGATTCAGAAGCATAACTCCAAGTGTCCATATGGACTGCGGTGGCACTATGGTCATGCAGAGATCAGACAATGAGCACGTATAGTTGAGACACCCTATATGCACCAGCATGAGTAACATGTATCTTGATAGGGCCACTAAAACCACGTACTCAAGTCAAACACCATTTACCTTCACTGGAACTAGGGTCCCACCACTAACAAACCCCTCTGCAAGCCCCAAAACCAACTGCCTCAGGAGGTTCCAGACATCTTCTCCCTGCCAGCCCACAGGCTCCAGGCCGTGCTAAGCAGCCACAAGACTCTCCATCCTGAGCAGCGGCTGCCCCTTGCCAGGACATCACCACCACTAACGCTGCCCGAGTGGGTGACCCTCCTGGGCATCACACACGAGGCACCAAGGGGCAAAGGAGTAACACCAGGAGATCAGCTTCCCCACGGGTCATAAACCCCAGCAGCACAGGGCCAAGGCCAGCGGGGCAGCGCGTGCTCATCAGCACAGGGAGCCAACACAGTGTATCTTTATACACACGTCCTGAGGATATGAAACAACACTAAATTAATGCAAAGTTAAATTAAAAAATAGAAGGCAGTCACATATCAAATAGAAATAGTGATTAACAACCACGTATTAATACAGATATTGTCAGATATTTATCAGTCTTTGAAAAAGGGTCCCAGCTAACTCCCAACAGCACAGCTCTCATGCAGCAGTCGGAATAGCAGCACTGCCAAGATCAGCTACTAATGCACTGGGATGGAGAGCTGAGTGTCTTGACGCGTCTTGTTTGCACACATCACACAGGCACTCCGATACCCAAGTGATGGTTTGAGTTGGTCTTCCTTCAGTCACACGGCAATAGCGTTTACCATCCCCATTTACTAACCCAGGGCCAAGCCAGCTAACGGAGAACATCCTCTGCCAGGTCTCTGCTTCAACCTGCTGAGATGGGTGGGAACCGATTTGCAAACCCTATTTGCATTACTACCTTCTATATTAGCTGTACGTTAGGTAACCTGAGGTTAAAACACAGTTTTTTACCTAACAAAGCCAAGGCCTTGCTCACAGCTTTTAGAGCTAGAGCCTCAAATCAGTGCTGTGATAACAGACATGTTGGGAAAAGAAAATACGTCTCATTGCTGCAAAATGGCTACACGAGAACTTGCAAGAACTGATGTAAGGGACATAGGCCCGCGTAAGAAGCCACTTAGTGACAGAAACACAAGTCAAAGACAAATGCTAAGCGTCCTTTAAAAAAAAAGGAGTAAAAAAACCCTATTGGAAACGGAGAACTGGAGCACGGTGCTGAGACAGCTCGGTACTGCACCGGGCACCGCTGTGCCTCGGGTGCCAGGAGGCCCCACGGGGCCGGGAGCTGGGGCGCTCGCCCGATTCCCTCATTGTGCCGGAATCACCCCCATCCAAGAGGCTGCTCTGTTCCCAAGGGCTGGTTGCAGCACCCAACGGGAGCAGGCAGGAGAAGGGAATAACCAGCAGCTCTGCCCAAACACGGCGCCCTGCCAAGCAAGCCATCCGTCACCATCACCATCACCCCTGGCTCTGCTGCTTCTAAATCGATCCAGGGCAAGGAGCTGCCACGGAGCAGCGCGACAGGCCGAGCATCAGCTGCCCAATTAAGACAGCGAGAGGCAGCTTATGCGGACGGACACGTTTTTTAAGGTTATATAACCGAGGAGGAACAACACAAAGAGCCACCTGCGAGCGGGTGGTTCCCGGCCGCCAGGCATCGGTCCCGGTGCCTCGGGAAGCGGCGCGGGGGCGACAGCGCCGCTCCCGGGGCAGCAACAGGCGGCGGGGGGCATGCGCGAGGCTGCTCGGCCGCCGCCGCGCACCCG